>QVTF01025179.1:25000-43472 GCA_003573665.1 Oxygymnocypris stewartii | reverse complement strand
TGCAATGAGCCCAGAATTCCTAGCGACAGCACTGAGAGCAATCATTCATCCACAGTTTATCACATTGCATTTGCCCCAGACTCCTTTTTCCTTACTGTACCCGACTGAAGAGTTTATCTCCACATGGAGGTGGAAGGTTTTCAATCGGCTCCTCACAAACAAGTCCCTCTTCTCCAGGCCATAAATGATGCCTGCAATGTCCAATGTCAGGTATGCATTTGCCATACCAAAATAATTTTTCTAAGATCTTTAGCTAAATAAATCCATTATTCATTATGCTGTGGATGAGAACCTGTGGCCAAATCCACAAGACACGGTTGATAAAACCCTAATAAATCTGGGACAGTCGTGGCTCTAGTGGATAGAGCGTTGGACTTGTAACCCGAGGTTGTGGGTTCGAATCTCGGCTCCGGCAGGAATTGTCCACAACTGAAGTGAGACCCTTGAGCAAGGCACTGAACCCCCGACTGCTCCCCGGCTGCCCTCTGCTCCAGGTGTGTGTGTTCACGGTGTGTGTGTGTGTGTTCACTACTGTGTGTGTGCACTTGGATGGGTTAAAAGCAGAGAAAACACATGGTTAAAACACATTTCACTGCTGTTATACTCTGTATAATTGTGTATGTGACAAATAAACAATTCTTCTTCTTCTAAAAAAAACATAGAAGTGCAGTTAGGGACACTCTAGTTCTAGACACTCTTTTTCTTATATAAAGTTTTAGTTTATTTTTTTTTATTTTTTTTAAACCTGTTGCAAGTTGATCATTTCATCATTAATATTAACATTTTGATGAATGATTCCAGTGTCTGTACTTTTTCTCTCTAGTATATTACAATAATTTATGAATGTGTAGAACCGTAATGAAAGCAGCATCATGTGTTTGAACAGCTATATTTAATGATTGTACTAACAACTAAACAGTGAAACTATGAGTATCTTGAGTGTGTGGGTGATCTAAAGTATTGTTCCTATGATATTTCATAATAAATTAGTGTTAGGGTCATTTTGAACCAATTCTTCTGTAAATGCAAGTTTTCTTCAAAGATATGAACGCAATATGCAAAGTTCTGAACATCGGACAACCTGCGTTACAAATCATGTTTTGAGTTTTGTGTCTAGAGTTTTGAAAAATGATATGAAGGTTATGTTATTAGTACAAAAGTGATTGTAAAAATACTGTAATACACTTATTAATCAATTTAATAATTGATTGTTGTTGTTGTTGTATTGCCATTCAAAACTAAAACAGTGTGAATGTGGCCTGAGACTACTGATTTGTTTAATCTAACAATAATAACAATAAAATAAAATATATGACAAAATAATGGGTGAATGAAAAACAAGTCAAAAATAGGTGCATTTTTATTAGATTTGTATCAAGTAGGTGTGTGTATGTGTGTGTGTGTGTGTGTGTGAGTGAGTGTGAGTGTGTGGTGTGTGTGTGTGTGTGTGTGGTGTCTGTGTCTGTGTGCGTGTGTGTGTGTGTCTGTGTGCGTGTGCGAGTGTGTGGTGTGTGTGTGTGTGTGTGTGTGTGTGTGTGTGAGTGAGTGTGAGTGTGTGTGTGTGTGTGTGTGTGTGTGTGTGTGTGTGTGTGTGTGTGTGTGTGTCTGTGTCTGTGTGTCTGTGTCTGTGTGCGTGTGTGAGCGTGTGTGTGTGAGTGTGTGTGTGGTGTGTGTGTGTGTGTGTGTGTGTGTGTGTGTGTGTGAGTGTGGCCAGTCATTGGCAGGTGTGGCAGAAAGTTAGTTTTGGAGCTTTTTTTAAATGACTTATCATATATAATACCATGGTAAAGTTATCTGCAGACATCCAGGTGCTCCTCGAACAGCTATCATCCATTCACAAACTCAAACAAAATGCACATCAGTGATTTCTGAATAAAGCATTATGGTCAATAGAATGTGCACCTAATAAAGTTTAGCCTAATAAAAAACAAGTTTGGTGGAGAAGGCGTATCTATTCAATCCCTAAAAGTCATGATGAACAGATATCTGAGCCACATTCATCTGCAACGGGAAGAAGGCTCCGAACCCCCGCTTTCTACGGCAATTCAAGGTTGTTTAAACTAAACCAACTGTTCCTCCGACATCCCAGATCCCCCGCAGCACAGGCCGAGCCGCGAGGCCTGTCAGAGGAACGCCGCTTTGCATGTAGCCTTGATTATTATCTGCTCCAGAAATTACTTACAGCTGCCCTCTTCATGGCTGACGGTCAAACTGTTTATACATCGAATCTGTTGGAATGTGGACAATTACCGTTTTTATTTCTCACACCGCCCTCCCCAAACCCTCCCCGCATTACGGTTTACATGAACCTTCTTCTTTAAAATCTTTGTTTAAAAGGTTTTTACAGGCCTCGGGGGTTTGCCGCAGGAGATGAGGAATTTGCTGTTCTAGTAGCATGCATCTTTAACTGGGAGAAAGTGCAGAGCGTAGCCAAAGACAAGCAAGTGATTATAGATGTAATGTTTGTCTGAGATTTCATTTGTATAGCGATACCATCGTGGCTAATAGAGCTTTAACAAGGCTTCACACCGGCACATAAAGAGAGGCTTCTACCACCCACCATTAAGGTCTGCTGAAGGTTAAACCAAGCCAGATTTGTAAGTGGCCCTCTCTCACGGCTCAAACTCTCTGGGGTCACTATCAGGGCAAACCGTGGAGAGCGGAGCCAGAAAACTCGTTCTGCCCCTGAGCTCGGTTTCAGCTAAATATGTTATCAAGCCAGTCGTGCATGATTTGATTTGTTGCATGAGAGCCAAAAACGGCCTGAATGTCTGAAACTGTACTGCTCCCATGTATGTTTCTGGAAAGTCATGACAACGTACTGAAGTTGACCTCCGGTGACTGGTGACATGCTCACTGCAAATGCACTCCATGCTCTCGAACTGAGACTGTGTGTGTGTGTGTGTGTGTGTGTGTGTGTGTGTGTGTGTGTGTGTGTGTGTGTGTGTGTGTGTGTGTGTGTGTGTGTGTGTGTGTGGTGTTTGCGGTCCCGCTGTCAGCGGTCGAAAACAATTGCGTGACCATATTTGTACGTGCTCTTGGCATTTAACCCATGATTATTACAAATGAGATACTCACCTAATAGCACCTAATAGCTTCCAAATGGACTCCCAGATATGAGATATTTCTGAAACATCAGTCCTTTTCAGCTTACCAGTCATGATATTCTACTGGGCTTTATTTTCTGGTAGACAAAGTAAAAGGTACTTCATTTGAATATTAAATATATTAAGATTAAACTGTACATTTCAAGCTGGACCTGGACCACAAAACCAGTCTCAGTCAGAAATTAAAATGTATACTTCATCTGAAAACTGAATAAATAATATTTCCATTGATTTCCAATGATAGGAAAATCTGGAAAATCTGGAATTTGAGGGCGCAAAAAAATCTAAATATTGAGAAAATCATCTTTAAAGTTGTCCAAATTAAGTTATTAGCAATGCATATTACTAAACAAACATTACGTTTTGATATATTTACAGTAGGATATTTACTAAATATCTTCATGGAACATGAACTTTACTTAATATCTAATGATTTTCGGCATAAAAATCAATAATTTTGACCCATACAATATATTGTTGGCTATTGCTACAAATATACCCCAGCGACTTTAGACTGGTTTTGTGCTCCAGGGACACATTTAATACACAGCAGCATAACAGTAAGCAGTCAGAGAGGAATCTCTATGGAAGCATGTTCCACCACTGAATAAAACATGAAAAAGGTAATTACAACTTTTTATTTCCCCTCATAATTCAAGCTAAATTAAGATTCTAACTCAATTATAACTTAACTATGTTTAATTCTGAGTTGTCTTTGTCTTTTCAATTGTGAGATATAAAACTGTGAGATATAAACTTGTAAATGTGAGAAAAATGTCAGAATTTCAAGTTTATATACTGCAATTCTGAGGGAAAATAAATTAGGAATTAATTGTATTTTTCGATGTTACTTTAATTAAATTATTAATTATTTTATCATTATTTATTTATTTACTTAAAACTTGGTTTTATTCAGTGGCAGAAACAGGCTTCCATGTTTCTACCTTATGATTTATTCATATTTAACATGTATGCATGATTTCTGAAGGCATTCAGAATACACTTAATAATTTGAAGATTTGACTTATGGCTATAAGTTCACCGTGTTTAGATGCAGGAAATATGGACAGTATGTTTAAAGCAATATCGGCAACTCTCGTGAAGTGGAGAAGTCCAA
This sequence comes from Oxygymnocypris stewartii, assembly GCA_003573665.1. NCBI lineage: Eukaryota > Metazoa > Chordata > Actinopteri > Cypriniformes > Cyprinidae > Oxygymnocypris > Oxygymnocypris stewartii. Next base: position 39,248 of record QVTF01025179.1, on the reverse strand, counting down.
ATAATCAGAAAGTAGAACTGAAAAGAATACAACTATTTATTTTAACAGAGTGCTTTCAGTCATTCATCTGTACTAAAATATTGCAACAAAAAAAAAAATAAAAAACCATGTAACACTTTAGATTAGAGAACACATATTCACTATTAATTAAGCATTTTCCCTCAGCAAACTCATAATTTTCTACTTTTTCATAATTAGTAAGGAAGCTGTTAAGTTTATGGAGGGTGGATTAAGGGATCAAAATCATGGTCATCCAGAATAATATATAATTTATAAATGCTAATAAACAATAAATATGCTAGTAATATGCTTGCTAATAAGCAACTATTTATTAGTGAGAATTAGTCCTTAAAATAACCTGCTACCCAAAATAGAAAACAACTAATTTATATAAGACAAGTCTCAGACTTGCAACTACCCAAAAGGAAAGTCTGATGGTATATTATCCACCAATCACATAGCATATGAAAAAGGAAAAAAATGATCACAGATCCTGTGCAAGGTAAAATAAAAGACTAGATTAAAAACACATTCACTGGTATGTACTGTATATCTTTTGATACCTTGAAATCCTGTGTGTTTTGACACCTGGAGTTATATTTGTATGCCAACGTGTCATTTAGTAGTTTTTTCAGGCAAAATTACACAATTTTCAACGTATAATTTCAGACATACGTTGTAGAAGGAATCAGTCCAACAAGATGGATGGTGAGAGACCACTGCTGGTCCTTAAACCGAGAGCTGAAAATGACACAGTTGCCGTCGTAAAATTGTCTGCGCATTCTGTTACGCAATGACTTCACATAAAACAGCCTATAATAAGCAAAGAAGCCATTTTGGGTGGTGAAATACAGGAATTGCAGTGTGACTCGCTGTGACCTTGTTTGGGAGTGGAGAGCAGAAACTGGCAGGAGGTGACATCAAAGAGGAATGAGTACTGCTGCAGTCCAAATGTCCATTGAATGCCCCATAAAGAGCACCCCAGCCTTCACTCTTGACAAAGAGCAACAAGGGAGATTCCAAAGTCAACAATGTTTCTCCCCCCAAAAAGCACTCCTGTGTTTTACTCTTTTGGCCGTGCCCTCAAAGGCGGTGGGGTGGTCTTGTTAAAAAGACCTCCAAAGGACTCCCCTTTCCCCAATTTGTTTTCTTGTGGACAGAAATAACATCAAGTTCCCTTGAAAAATCCCTTCACCCACCCACACAGTTAAGAGATGATGAATGAGTCTCTCGCAAAAGAAGCTGTGGGGATGTCTGGTCGGGATGTAAACTCCCAAGGAGTAGAGAGTCAATTCTTTTGAAAAAATTCAGAAAGTGGATTCGGTCCCAAGGGCTAGAAGCTGAACCTGAACGCAACGTCAACGTCCTTTTGAAGTCTTTCCTATAGAGTCGGTCCAAACGCAGCATGATGCTCCATTTGATAGAAACTGGGCTGGATTTAAGCTGATATCTCCTTTATTTGTTCTGCTGAAAAATAATGATGCTCCTATGCTGAACATCAGTTATATGGAGCTACAGCTAAGGTTTCTTCCAGTGTATATCCCTGCATGATTATGGATGGGCCCACAAGGTGGAAACTAGTAAAAGGGTGACCAACAATGTACAAATTGTGAAAATAACTAATAACCAATTTTTTACAAATAATGTGCATGAGCCACCATTCAATTCAGTTGTGGCTATTCTTCTCAAGTTAACTCTTTGTGTCAGGACCTGATCACTATGAGGTGGAGATGGAAAAGATGGAGCTCTAAGACAAGGACCTTTTGAACACCAACTTGGCAAGTGGACGGTCCCTTCATCTTGATAGAAATGTAATTCAGGTCAGTGCCTTCCTTTGAGAATTGGTCTTCATTGTAAAGACTATTGATGAGGTTGGCAGAATATAATCTCAGGAATATCATGATATCTGTGGGTGTTCAGATACAGTATCACTTGTGACACTGGGAAGGCTCTTGAATCCTCTCCTCTGCTTGCACAAATGCTCCTGTTTGCATTGATAGTGTCGTTCACTGAACAACATTTCAGCTCTTGAAGGTGCTAGAAGATCTCCAGAATCTTACCTTTACAAACAACTTGAAGTGTTGTCCTCTTTTTTGGGGACTCCCCTCTGTCAGACACGAGTAAGAATGACTTGACCTTCACCCTACAAAAAAAAGATTCAGATTCCAACTAGAGTCGTGGCCATGGCCTAGAGATTATAATCTCTATCATGCTCCTCTCTAAACTCCTCTCTCTGCAGTCAAGAAAAAACAGGATCAGAGCTGTTCCAATAAGATGCATTTTTTATCTAAAGAGGCTGTTTATTTTGGTTAAAGTGGCACGACACCAGTTTCATCATGGCCTGCTGGCCGCATCCGCTTGAGCTGTGTGCAAACCTGATGCCCTCTCTTGTGCCCAGCTGCAGCAAAGGGAGACAGTGTCCGTTTAGCTAAAGGGGGAAAGGGTTCAGGGGGCTGAGACTTGGCCTGTCTGGGAGAGAAAGTGATGTATGCTGTGACGGAAAACCACATATCTGCAGCCTGACAACTGGACTGTTTTTCTGGATGGGGAGGCAGACGAAGTGGAGCACAGTCCCACTGAGATAAGTCTGACTTTGGCCCACAGAGGAAAGATCCATTTGGGTTGCACTAGAGGCTCCAGCAGCCCTGCTTCACCCGACCAAACACACACACACACACACACACACACACACACACACACACACACACACACACACACACACACAAACACACATACAGGATTTTTCATTGACCCCCTCACCCTTCACACAGCAAGCCAAGTCTCTCAGACAGTACAAACACACACTCTCGGCATAACCCTCTTTAACCCGGTCTACCAAGTCCCAGACAAGTACACAAAATCTGAAAATAAACTTGTATTCTTCAAAATTGCATTCTGATGAACCCTTAAATATTTATTTGACAAATAGAGAGAACAGCATGATTTATACGGATGAAAAAGGAGTAAATATGGTTGCGCTTGAGCCAGAGAGGAATGATTTATTGGGTAAAATAACCTAGTTTGTATTCATTACTTCTAATGGCAAGAGACACTACATTTGTGTAGAGCCTCATGCACACACAGTGAGAATTTGAAACATATTATTGGGAGTTCTCAATACTTAATGTGCTGGCCAGACACGCAGAAAAAGGGCTTAGTGAAGCAAAACCTCCCTCACACAGTCAGGGACATGTAAAACACCCGCTAGACTGTGGCTCCACTTTCACGCATACTGCAGGAGAGAAAAATAGCACTCCACTTTTATAATTCCACTATTTCTCTGGAACATGCAGCGAAATTGAAACGACCATAATAAATTCATTCTTAATGGTCTTTGTGGGAGTTTTGGAACTTCAGTCTGTAAAGGATCACTTGCACTTTTGGTAAAAAATAAAAAATAAATAAAAAAGGGAAGAAAGAGAATACGATCTCCATTAAAGAGACAACATTTATCTTAAATCCTTTGAAGGCATGTTTGATTGAAGATTAGGGTTGGGAATCGAGAGGAGGGGGTGGAGTATATTTTATAAAATACTGGAATTGAATTTTTTGTGACGTTGATTCCGTTAAATGTTCGGGAATGACTACATTCTTTGGCCAATAATTGTAACACTAAAATACTCTACTCTTTCTTAAACTGCTATTTAACTATAGTAGTAGTACTCTTCGTTTGTCCCTTTAAAGGTGACGCTGCACACAGAAGAAAATCTGTTTTGGCTGAGCTTGCAGTGTGAATTGCATTTGGTGAGAAAGAAAGATGGTGTCCCATAAACTAAAAGAATAAACACATATGTAATACCCTTGCACACAATAGCAATCATACCGAATAGCGTGACCTGTGTAGTCTGAATTGCAAAGGAATGACTTTCACGAACCAGACCTTCTTAATGAATCAAGCAAAAGACCCATGAGTCATTTGTTTATTTGCCTTTGACTTGAGTCTGCGTAATTACTGACAGGTTTTTCATGTGTAGTTTAACATAGAATTGTAATCATTAAAATGCTTATTAAAAAACAATCTTCCACACAGAAGTAGCACTGTGCATTTGGGTTTGACTGAGGTTTCACATGACTTGTTTTTTTACTACTGTTCTCTCTTTTCCCCACTCTACCCTACTTGATACTTGAAACGAGTGTAAACACCAGCAGGCCCCTGGTTCATCCATGCTTGAGTCGACTATGAAAGGCCCCATTAAGATAATAAGGGTGTCCATGCACCTCAGGCCCAGAACGTGTTGTTGTAATGCAGATCCACAGGAGCACCCAGCTGGACTGAGCTCTGGCATTCAGCTGGAGAGAGTTAGTGCCCTGTGAACCATGGTAAACGACCCCACTGCAGTTTGGCTTGTTCACTTTTCAATGTTGTAAGGTGTCAGTTTGCACAGACAGAGTTGTGAAAGGTTGTGTGGATTCACTGTAGTTTGCGCCAGACGCTGGCTCAAGTTCTCTGCTTACTGTCAACTCCTACAGAGGACAGAAGCTTAGGTGACGATCATTAAAGCAGCTTGCTACGTTATTATCCAGTGCCAGCATCTGCTGCTAGATCAGGGCTCTGCTCCCGTAGGGCCACTGAGGCTCCAACCCCAATTAAACACACCTGAAATACAAAGTTCTGGCATGAACCTCTAGATGGCGCAGATAGCTCTAACTCATTATGACATAATGACATCATCATCACATGTCACAGCCGATTGGTTCTCTCCCATATTGGTAGCCAATGAGCTAACTGCTCAACATTCAAATATTTAGCTAATGTTTGTGGTAGTAGTTTCCAGCGCACTCCAGAAACCCTCCACCTTCCCCAGCTCCACCTGTATAGATAAGCTTTGGGGTGATCATGTACGCTATGGGAGTTTATTCATGTTATATGTTCAGCGGCAGTGTTTCCTACATGCTCACAACAGTATATTGTGGATATATTGGCAGTAGCAAGTCTCGATAGCATATATTTTCTGCCAAGACCGAACACATTAACATTGTAATTACCATGCACTCCGAGAGTTGTCATAACAGAACTAAGGTAATCATGGTCTTCAAGATTGTTAGAATCGTCTTGGGACAAGTTAAACTCTGCAGGACATTGGACCAAGATTGGAAACCACTGTGTCCAATCTCGCATTGCCAGACCTTCAGACTGACGGCAGAAGGTCTGGACTCCATCGCAGACTTCATTGACCAAGGAGAACCCAAGAGGACATCTGACCGACATGCAAAGCCACCATAGCAGTTTGTTTTGTTCAGTGTCATATTTAGGGGTGAACATGTAAAGTCGATGTCCCTACCATAACAGACCAGTGAGCAATTAATTCAAGAGCGTTGTGCAAGTTTACCGCAACAATGGTGCAACAATCCAGCATTTAGTTGATTCTGATTTAGTATTATCTGGGGACCTCGTGAGATTTAGAAATCCCCCACATCTGAATTTTGTGTGGTGCATTCGCACGGGATAAGCAAAGTGTGATTTTATTCAAATTTACTTACGTATCTCCCGGATATGATGTCAAGGCTTTGTGTAACATTACACTATCATAAACAGAGGAATGTTACTTACCGCATGCTGCTGTCATCCATCTCCATCTCATCATTTTTTTTAATTTTTTTGCTCGTCTGGTGGTTTCCAGCTTTCCCTTTCTGCATATTGTATATTTTTTTGGTGTATAGCAATATGACCCTGCACACAAGATACTATCAAAACAATTCAACAATGCCCCCATTCTTCACAAAAGATGGATAAAATGGTGCACAGGAAACAAAACAATTATATAAGACCCTGTGCGAATCACATCTCTGTGATATGTCGGGGTCGTATATCATTTTTTTTGTGTCCTGTGCATATAGGAACTAATATTATCACCGGAGCTCGTGTTCAGTGAAATATGGTAAGTCATTTGCATGGGAATTTGTAATACTAATCTCATGCAGATAGGGCTTCATATCGTGCAGGTATTCCTCTTGAGTAATCCATGAACAAATTCCTTCAACCCTACTAAAGGCCAGAGTCGCCAGAGTCGCAAGAAGCCATCCATCAACAATCTGAACATTATTTTCCCTTCCAATGAACTTGAGCAGAAAGGAATGGCACAGAGTGAGTGAGGAGAGGAGAGAAGAGGAGGGAGTCCAGCGGGGCGTAATTCAAACAGGCGGCAGACAGGAAATGAGCGGACGGCTAGTTCCTGGGACGACGCTGCATTTCGATGGTACCAGGAAGAAAAAAGCGCAGTGGTGTCGCTTAGGTAACAGTCAGGTCATTGAAAGCGTTGCTTCCTTCTTTTTAAAAAAACATGATGTTTTTTCACACTGCCTCCGCTATCTTGGTTCCCACATCCCCTCAAAAAGCTCATTTCAATAGCTCGGTTACAGAATTAAGTATGCGTTCTACCGTCTGAGAGAGGCCTCCCGCTGGTCAGTTCCAGACGCCAGTGGTGCCGTTCCGACCGTGTCATTCCACAGTTGTTTTTGTGCACCAATGTATCCAATGGGAGGAAGTCGGGGAATCATATGAATGCGAGATCAAACGGTTTTAGACGGGAACTTAGACGTGATCTGATTAATGGAATCTCCTGACTTGCTTTTTGACTGAAAGCAGAAACTTTGGCGGGGCTGGTGCATGGGGTCTGCTCAACATGCACCGCTGGTGGAAAGCTGAGAAAGTACAGATGCCTGCGAGATTGCCATCAGTCTAATCAATATTTTTTTTTGTAAATGCAGCAGACATCTTGGCTCAAATCTCGGGTGAGCATGCTGTATTTCCACAGTTTAGTCTGCGACAAAGTTCAGCGTATTGCGGCACGCTAATTATGATGATCCTTGTGCAGCTAAAGACGATCAAATCTCGCAAGAGTTCGGATGAATCGCACCGACTCTTTCTGAGCCATTAGTTGTTTACTTGCTCTAGCCAAAATGTGAAGAACACACACTGAAAGCATCAGAAGATTGTGTGTGAGTGTAAATAACTGATTCTACAAGCCTGTTAAAGAGCTGAGATCCGTCCATCGGATAAACACTGTGTTTATAACTATGCAACATGGTGTTAAAGGAATGTTTTAGGTTGTTTTCAACCTGATGTTTATGTCCTGCATCTCTGGATGGCTGATGATTACCTTAGCTATCATTTTTATTCATATATCATCAGTGTGTCAGCAAATGTGAAATGTGTGTGCTGTAAAAAGCCTTACAATGGAAAGTGGACGCAACAAGTTTCCCTTTAAAGATATTTAATTGTAGTTTTTTTTGTATTGTTGCTCAGCTGATTAGACACCATGCTATATATACAGTATATATATATATATATGTGTGTGTGTGTGTGTGTGTGTGTGTGTGTGTGTGCGTGTTTATGTGTGTGTGTGTGTGTGTTTGTGTGTGTGTGTGTGTGTGTCTGTGTGTGTGTGTGTGTGTGTGTGTGTGTGTGTGTGTGTGTGTTATGGGTATAATAAACATGCATATGTGGTGTTCTTTGTAATTAGACTAAATCATCAAAAAACTCAACTAAATCATCAAAAAAATCTGCATTTAAATGTAACATTTCTCATAATATTCATTACTAAATCAAAAGAATATTTAAAAAAAAAATCAAGAAATGGTATCAGATGTTTTTTTTTTTTTGCTTTGTCTCGGGAGTTTCTTTGCATTTCTCTTTTCTTTTCCCTCTGTTCTGAAACCTGCTCTCTTTAGTCCCAGTACCTGCAGGTGATCATGCATCTCTGATCTCAGATCAGTGCTCTGTTCATCAGCACACGTTCCCACCGCAGGCTGTAATAATATGGGCATAAGTCGCCAAGGGCCTCCTATTATAAACAGGTGTCAGGGTAGCAATAAAAAATGACAACTTAATTCAGACCTGAGACGCTTTGTAAGAGTGGATTAACACATCGTCAGGGGCCCTTTATTTTTATTGCATCTGCATGGCTTTAGGGAGGCGGCTGCTGAGAAAGTCTCCACATGAATCTATCTGTGAGCATGTGTGCTCGTCTGTATGGTTTGTTAATGAGAATAATTAAGCTTGATCGGATCTTTTCCACTCCCTAATGTTTTTTGTTTTTTTTAGCTTCGAGGTCATCTGTATGCTAATACATTACTAACTGGACTTCAATAAACTTTTAGTTGTTTTACACATTTAAAAATGACTTTCTCTTCTGAAAAACATAAATGAATAAAAAATAAAAATTAAATTATGATTTTATAATTTTGTATTTATATTTAGTTTTCTATTTTTAAATAGTTTGTGTGTGTATGCATGGTGTCCATCAATATTTATTTATTAATTGTAGTTTTATTTTATTTTAGTTTTAATTATTTCACCAATTAAACTTTAACTAAAATATAATAGTAAATAATAATAATAAAAACAAATATTTTAGTTAAAGTCTATTTTTAATTAAAACAACTATTTTTGGTTTAATTTAAGTTGTATTACAAATAGTTTTTTTTTTGCTTTTTATGTGTTAAGATTAATAGAAAGCAAAAGTTTAAGTAATATGTATACATTTTTACTCAAAGTCCAGACATTCGGTCAATAAATTTTAAAATAAACCACATATTTTTTTCTTTTTTTTACTAATGACAAGATACACACATTGACAATAACTAACTAAACTCAAATAATTTCAGGCAAGTTTATGTCTGGCATATACTGTCTTGCATTCTTAACACAGTCAAATGAATGTGTTTGTAGAAGTTTAACTCTATATCTCAGCTCTGTGTTTTGCATCTGTCTTGTATAAAGCACATCAAATAGAGGCAGAGCAGCACCTGTTTCCTACACTTCCACTACACAAGCAGTTCACATGCTTCAAAGAGCCACAGGAGCTGACGTCTGCTGAGAGCACTGCCAGCATCAAACACACACAGAAGTCATGGACATTCATAGAGGAACAGAGAGAGTCAGATAACTCAAATAAACATTAGCTGAAAATGTGCCATTCAAGATGAAGATGAGTTTGTTTCTTCATCAGATTTGGAGAAATTTAGCAGTGCATCTCTCAGCAATAGATGCTCTGCAGTGAATGGGTGCCGTCAGAATGAGTCCAAACAGCTGATAAAAACATCACAAAGACAAAAGCTGAAACAAATCTATCATTAAGACATGTTTTGCTAAAATACGAGTCCATAGTCCATAATAACGCTTTGTCCAGTGAAAAGGTGCCTCTCTTGTAGTCTCTCAGATCACAATCCACTCATATATTAGTTTAGATCTATTTTGGAATCTGTGCAGATTTCTCTCCTGATTCAGACCAGAACACTTTTTCACCGGAGGAAGCGTTATTATGGATTATGGACTCGTATTTGAGTTCAAAACGTCTTAATGCTGGATTTGTTTCAGCTTTTGTCTTCTCCAGATGTTAACTGATGGACTGGAGTGGTGTGGATTATTGTGATGTGTTTATCAGACTCTCATTCTGACGGCACCCATTCACTGCAGAGCATCCATTGCTGAGACACTGATGCAATGCTACATTTCTCCAAATCTGATGAACAAATAAACTCATCTTCATCTTGGATGACCTGAGGATGAGCACATGTTCAGCAAATGCTCCTTGTTTTAGGGACTGTTCCTTTAAAAGTGTTTATTTTTGCTAACATGGACTGTTGGCAATAAACATGCATTTAGGCTTATCCTAAAAAGTAATGGAAAATCTATTTAGCTAAACCATGCTACTTTAATAATACCTTAATTGCATTTTTTTATTAACAATTTAGCATTTCAACTGTAATATATATATTCTTAAATAAAAACAAAACAAAATATAGTTTTTTTCAGTATATATCCAAACATTATACTTATATCATTCTATTACGGTGATATTTTCACAAATGATGTATGTTCACCGAACATTTTCCCTAAACACCAGAGGGAGGGGAGGCTGTGAACAGGTGTGATAAGACACAAAACAAGCAGATCCAGGAAGAGGCTGATGTTCCCATCACCTGCTGACAGGACAGATAGTGTGAGACTCAAAACACCAGCTCAGAGCAGAGCAGAGGAGAGACGCTGCGAGGCAGAACACGCTGTTTGTGAGCTGGACTCATGTTTTCACAGGTTATTCACACAGACTGGGTTTATTATGTGCTTATCTAAAACAGCAGAGCTGCTTCCATGAAAACAGCAGAATGAAAGTGTTATCACAGCTCCACAGCTTATTAGGTTATTATTGACAATATTTCATGTTAATAAGATAATATTCCACACTAACATAATACCTTATTTTTTTAAGTAACATGCACTGTTATTGTGATTTTGCAGTACTGAGATTATGGAGCTCATGTAAATTGAACACTGTATTTATATTAAGGTAGAAGTTTTTATGTTGCTGTTTTCTCCCACATACAAACATGTTGTAGACTAGATAGGTTAAAAACAATTATGGGACAACCTTTTTAGTTTTCCAAGTTTTTAATCCAGCAAGTATCTTAAGCATCTCAAATTATTATATCACTATTTTCATATTTTGCACATAGCTTTTTATTTGCAATGTGGTAACAAACTATTTGTTTCTTGTGTATGTGTGTGTGTCTGTGGTGTGTGTGCGTGCGTGCGAGTGTGTGTGTGTCTGTGTGTGTGGTGTGTGTGCGTGCGTGCGTGCGTGCGAGTGTGTGTGTCTGTGTGTGCGTGCGTGCGTGCGTGCGAGTGTGTGTATGTGTAGATGTGCGTGCAAGTGTGTGTGTGTGCGTGCGTGCGTGCGAGTGTGTGTGTTTGTGTGCGTGCGTGCGTGCGTGCGTGCGAGTGTGTGTAAGTGTAGATGTGCGTGCGAGTGTGTGTATGTGTAGATGTGCGTGCGAGTGTGTGTGTGTGCGTGCGTGCGAGTGTGTGTGTGTGTGGTGTGTGTGTTGTGTGTGTCTTCACTCTGTGGGAAAGGACTCAGGGGTCAGTGGTTGCGAGTGACAGCAGGAAGGTAATGAGTCTGAATATGAGCTGTAGTTTTACAGCTGAGACTTGTCCTTTTTATTTTGAAGGCCAATCACTGATAAACATTAATGTTCACGGAGAGATAATGCATCCTGATCGATCATACATGCAGATTTGTGCATCTGTCTAATAAAATACTTTTTTAAATATTTAGAAAATGCATATGTGCATAATTTTATTGAGAGACTCAAACTGAGCAAAAACATACAATTTGTTGATTGAGAGATGAAGAAATAAACGCTCCTCAGAAGATGTGATGAAGATCATTCCTCCGCTGAGGAACAGTGAAAGAAACAAACGCTCCTCAGAAGATGTGATGAAGATCGTTCCTCCGCTGAGGAACAGTGAAAGAAACAAACGCTCCTCAGAAGATGTGATGAAGATCGTTCCTCCGCTGAGGAACAGTGAAAGTAACAAACGCTCCTCAGAAGATGTGATAAGATCGTTCCTCCGCTGAGGAACGGTGAAAGTAACAAACGCTCCTCAGAAGATGTGATGAAGATCGTTCCTCCGCTGAGGAACGGTGAAAGTAACAAACGCTCCTCAGAAGATGTGATGAAGATCGTTCCTCCGCTGAGGAACGTGTGAAAGTAACAAACGCTCCTCAGAAGATGTGATGAAGATCGTTCCTCCGCTGAGGAACGGTGAAAGTAACAAACGCTCCTCAGAAGATGTGATGAAGATCGTTCCTCCGCTGAGGAACGGTGAAAGTAACAAACGCTCCTCAGAAGATGTGATGAAGATCGTTCCTCCCCGCTGAGGAACGGTGAAAGTAACAAACGCTCCTCAGAAGATGTGATGAAGATCGTTCCTCCGCTGAGGAACGGTGAAAGTAACAAACGCTCCTCAGAAGATGTGATGAAGATCGTTCCTCCGCTGAGGAACGGTGAAAGTAACAAACGCTCCTCAGAAGATGTGATGAAGATCGTTCCTCCGCTGAGGAACGGTGAAAGAACAAACGCTCCTCAGAAGATGTGATGAAGATCGTTCCTCCGCTGAGGAACGGTGAAAGTAACAAACGCTCCTCAGAAGATGTGATGAAGATCGTTCCTCCGCTGAGGAACGGTGAAAGTAACAAACGCTCCTCAGAAGATGTGATGAAGATCGTTCCTCCGCTGAGGAACGGTGAAAGTAACAAACGCTCCTCAGAAGATGTGATGAAGATCGTTCCTCCGCTGAGGAACGGTGAAAGTAACAAACGCTCCTCAGAAGATGTGATGAAGATCGTTCCTCCGCTGAGGAACGGTGAAAGTAACAAACGCTCCTCAGAAGATGTGATGAAGATCGTTCCTCCGCTGAGGAACGGTGAAAGTAACAAACGCTCCTCAGAAGATGTGATGAAGATCGTTCCTCCGCTGAGGAACGGTGAAAGTAACAAACGCTCCTCAGAAGATGTGATGAAGATCGTTCCTCCGCTGAGGAACGGTGAAAGTAACAAACGCTCCTCAGATGATGTGATGAAGATCGTTCCTCCGCTGAGGAACGGTGAAAGTAACAAACGCTCCTCAGATGATGTGATGAAGATCGTTCCTCCGCTGAGGAACGGTGAAAGTAACAAACGCTCCTCAGAAGATGTGATGAATATCGTTCCTCCGCTGAGGAACGTGAAAGTAACAAACGCTCCTCAGAAGATGTGATGAAGATCGTTCCTCCGCTGAGGAACGGTGAAAGTAACAAACGCTCCTCAGAAGATGTGATGAAGATCGTTCCTCCGCTGAGGAACGGTGAAAGTAACAAACGCTCCTCAGAAGATGTGATGAAGATCGTTCCTCCCGCTGAGGAACGGTGAAAGTAACAAACGCTCCTCAGAAGATGTGATGAAGATCGTTCCTCCGCTGAGGAACGGTGAAAGTAACAAACGCTCCTCAGAAGATGTGATGAAGATCGTTCCTCCGCTGAGGAACGTGAAAGTAACAAACGCTCCTCAGAAGATGTGATGAAGATCGTTCCTCCGCTGAGGAACAGTGAAAGTAACAAACGCTCCTCAGAAGATGTGATGAAGATCGTTCCTCCGCTGAGGAACAGTGAAAGTAACAAACGCTCCTCAGAAGATGTGATGAAGATCATTCCTCCGCTGAGGAACGTGAAAGTAACAAACGCTCCTCAGAAGATGTGATGAAGATCGTTCCTCCGCCGAGGAACAGTGAAAGTAACAAACGCTCCTCAGAAGATCCTGATGATCAGATTTGAGACTGAAACATGATTGATGGAGAATCAAGTAAAGCTGAGCTGCTTCAGAAAGAGTTCATCTGGAGATATGACTGCAGTTATTCTGACACTTATTCTGACTCTAACAGTTATTTCTGTTAGAAATATTTCATCTCTATAATGCAGCATGTAGACTGTATACAGCAGGACTTGATTGTGTCATTAAACATCACCAATTGGTTAATATTATTTTCCTGCCCACATGACCTCGATTATATCAACAGAAGGAAAAATCATTTCAGAGGTCACAAAATGCATTGAAATAAACTTTGTTTTTTTCTTTACAATAACATTCACTGATAAATTGTGCACAAAAAGACCAGATAACGGATTCATTAAGAATGTAAACAGGGTGGATTCTGATTTCATGTTGTCTTTATAGACTCAGAGTCTGATGGGTTTAGTTTATCACAGACTGTGTGTGTCTTTAATGACGTCTTAATGACATCAAGATGTTTGTGTCGTGTGCGGCAGTAGCGCAGCCCCAGTCGAGCTCGATAAACATTATAACTCTCACATATATGACAAAGATGAGTCAAAAATGAGGAAAGTGCATGCATGTGTGTGTGTGTGTGTGTGTGTATATGTGTGGATGTGCGTGTGAGAGTGTGTGTGTAGATGTGTCTTGTGTGTGCTTGCGTGCGTGTGTGTGTGTGTGTGAGTGTGTGTGAGTGAGTGTGTGTGTTTGTAGATGTGTGTGTGTGTTGTGGTGTGTGTGTGTGTTGTGTGGTGAGAGTGTTGAAAGCACTGAGGTTACCGGTAGGTTGAGTGTTTGAATGATCAGTGCCGGTTTCAACCAGCAAAATAGGTGGTTGGAAGTCAAAGCGTACACACATACACACACACACACACACACACACACACACACACACCACACACACACACTCCTGCACCTGATCTTAATTTTTCAATTTGTAGCCATCTTCGTACAATTGGGCACCAAATGAAAATGTAAACAGCACAGATATCCATCTTGTTTACTTCAAAGCCGAGCCGGGCCCCTCCTCACACTCACTTACAGTCATGGCTCAGTTCCTCCCGCTGCGTCTGCATTAGTCGTAATCAAGTGCTTGTTTGAAGCAGTTATCTTCTGACTGCCTGCAGAGCTCTGATGATGACAAGTGAAGGAGCGTCCCG
>QVTF01025179.1:0-20000 GCA_003573665.1 Oxygymnocypris stewartii | reverse complement strand
AATGCATTCAAATGATTCTTACAATGCATTATTCTTTAAGACTTCAAGTAAAGTTGTATTAAAGTTTGAGGCCATGCAGTCTCTCTGTAGTTTGGCAATTGTTGGTATGTTTTATCATGTTACTAGCGTGTTTTAGTCTTACTATTTTTAATCCGCTGAAATAATGACTTGAATAAAATTGCATCTGTAATCACTTCCAGATCAAACAGTATTGTATGCAGTGTGCTCTATGGTATAATAACTGCGTTAAACTATGCATGTATTTAATTAATATGTACAATTCACATCATATGCACATCTACATCATCTACAGCAGGAGTGAGAATAGTATGCTTCTCCATACATAGACAGTGTCTGAAAAACTCTGTCAAGACGTCTGCGTCTGGGCCACACATGCTACGAATTAGACCTGCGTATGACATATTCAGAAAGTAGCCGCACATTCGACACATTTCTCTTTCTCGCTTCATCCCGCCCTTTCTCTCTGTGTTTGGGTATGCTGCACTTTGTCCACAGGCCAGACATCTATTGTCTTATTGTTGGACGTCTTGATAGGCTAGAGTTCAGTCCGCTGTTTTTCTTTCTCTGTCCATAGAAAGCAATTGATCTCAATCAACAGGCCATTATCTTCAGCAGGCAATTATCCACATTGTCACTTTTGCATTTGACCCCGTGACCCCAGCAGATCACCAGGGCCTGGAGAAACCTGAGCAGCCGTCTCTAACCTTCCCAGCTCGTGGAGGCCCCTGGGGGCCCTTTGCCAAACAGATTCAGGAACAAAAATCCATTACTGAACCAACAACCAGACTGTGGCATAATAACGTCTCCTGGGTAATGTGTATAACAAGAACGCTGAGTGACGTCTCTCTACAAGTCCAATCCCCATGAAGCGCCTGTATTTTATTCTGAAAGTGGTCGGCTTTATTTGGAAGAGCGTCATGCAGACAATACTTACATACTTGTTGACGCTTCAGCATGAGGGGAATAAACAGCTGTGTTTCTATTGGCCGCTCTGAAGGTTTCTTCTAGACAGTGACATCAAAAGGAGACTTTTATTATTTATTTTGCTCCTCATAATTTGCTGAAAATAAGGCAGTGGCCATCTCAAATGTGAGATTGGAGATACTAACGTCTGCAAACATAAGTCCAGGAGCTCAATGTGAACTCATGCATTGCTCTCCAAAGACCAGAGGATCTGAGCTGCCTGCATTCACTGGGGGAATACATTACTAAAAATACATAGAATACACCAACACCCTCTCCTCCTACAAAAAAATACAATAAGATACACCAACACCCCCTCCCCCCACCACCAACAAAAATAAATACATTAATAATAATAATACAATTAAATAAATGACTAAATAAAAACATAAAATAAAATACACCAACAAAAAAATAAATACTTACATAAAATAAAATACACCAACAAAAAATAAATACATACATAAAATAAAATACATCAACACCCCCCCCCCCCACAAAATAAATAAATAAATACATAAAATAAAATACACCAACAAAAAAATAATACATACATAAAATAAAATACACCAACAAAAAAATAAATACATAAAATAAATACACCAACACCCCCTCCCCCCCTCCCCCACCACCAACAAAATATATAAATTAATAATAACAATAAAATGAATAAATCAATTATTTATTTATTACATGTATTTGTTTTTACATTTAATACCCTGAGAAAGTCAACTTCAAGGAATCAATCAACAACGTCATTTGTTCATGTAACTTCCACATCATCAAATTAAGTTATTTTGAACTGATTCGTTAAATTAAATAGTCTCAAAGTGATTTATTCAAGAATTGAATTAATTCAATTTTACATACAGTTCCTTGCAAAAGTATTCATACCCTTTCATTTTTCCCACATTTTATGTTGTAGCCTTATGTTAAAACTTGAAATGACATTTTCCCATATCAATCAACAATTCATACACAATAATGACAAAGCAAAACAAACGTGTGACAACATTGAGAATGTATTAATATGGAAAAACTGAAATAACCATTCTTAACCTTTTATGCGTCATTACATTTGTGAATACTTGCACATTTATGAAGTGAATACTTTCGTGAAATACTGTATATTTGTGTTACATCGTTGAGTTAAATAACACACTTTCTGCAATAGCACATATATTAGTATGCTACTGCTCAAGTAAAACAATTAACAGATCTTCTTTAAGCCTTTTGAGTCCCAAAGCATACATCCGAGTACTTCATTATTTCACATTCACCCTACATTCATTTAATAGATTCATCATTATAGATAATATATTACAACATAATATCACTACAAACTAAATTCAAACAATATAAAAGTAATTTCCACTTAAGAAAAACTAAAAACCTTTTGTCATAGTCTATATTTACTTTAGTTTACTTGCTATAAAATATGCATATTTTAAAATCTTGCTTATTTTTAAATATGCATAATAATCATAAAACACAAATATAAATAAATCAGCAGAAAAATAAATAAAACATACAATAATTTGAACTCTCAGAACTCTCAGTTAATAGTTTTTAATCAAACTGAACAAATCATGATTTTTGATCAGCTCAATATGTAAATGTCCTCTAAACTAAACAGTTTTTTGTTTCTCTCTCTCAGTGATATCTTATTGCATTGGTCCCTTTGGTGTCTATTTAATGCTATTATAAAAGCCCGTTGTCTTTTGAAATGACATGTGAAGCATGTCTTTGTCGATCGACGCGGATACTTTCTGCAGATGTGGGTAAAATGGTTTGGTGTGGATGGGATGGAGCGGTTTGCTTGCACACATGGCGTTTGTTGTGTGTTTGTGGAGAGCCTCCACGTAAATGAAAAGCAGGGTTTCGTGTTCGTTTACCTGAGCTCTGGCTTCCTGCTGCTTACACAGACCTTCCCCTGGACACAATCAGATCTGGAGCCCAGTCAACTCCTGCCTGCAGAGCTACGCCATCCACATCATAACACACAAAAACAGAGATCTTTCTGAGCCCAAAATATATGCTGTGAACAGTAAAACTCTGTGAAATAAAATATATATATTTAGGTCAACCGTCATATACCAAAATATATGTCAAAGTGTATTTCAGTGGCGATAAAATATATATTACAGTCTTTCAGTAGCTACGTTTAGGCTAAAAGCAGATAAAGTCTTTCTTCAAATGTGATATATGTGAAGGCATTTTCTTGGATTGAAATATAAGAGGGAAAAATACACTTTAAATGCTTTTTAAAAAAGAACATATTTTAAATATATATATATATTTAATATATTATATTTGATGTAAAATATATATATATTTTCTAGGGGTGGGCATAGATTAATTTTTTTAATCTAGATTAATTTCTAGATTAATCTAGATTAAAATGGCTCATTTGAATTCTGCCGAAGGCATTCAGAATATGTGTGCTACCCAAATAATGACTAAAAGTAAGTCTTTGAGAACGGGTTTCTCAAGCCAGGTGGCTCATTAGACCAGGGGCTCATCTCCTGTTTCCAGAATGCATCACAAACTGCTTGAGAAAGCTGTTCTACTATGATAATTGGTGATGAAAATAAACTATGTTCAATAAGATGAACTTGTGTTTACTAACTGTTTATTCAGTTAAACATGAATTTTGAACTGTAGGCATACATAAGAGGTCGTGATGAACTGTTTACAGTTTCCATTGGGAAGCTTCTTAAAAATAAATGTTCCCTGAAGCAAACCCGCGGCTTCATAGCTGCATCCATGTTAGCACGTCACGTCTGATGTGGTAATTTCACAGTAACGTTAGGCATACACACAGGTTCGAAGCAGAGGGTGACACGGGAGTGAATTCTCAAGTTCACATGAGACCTAAAGCGCATCCTGTTTGCTTAAAAGCGCAACGTTTCGTTGTTATTCTGAGTGCACACAAATAAACGTAGAGTCTTTACAGATTCGAAAGATGTATTAGGCTACTTTTATCTGTATGACCAAGAATGACGGAGATTGTAAGAGCAAGTGAACGCACCGGAGCCTGTCCTGCAGCAAACGCGCTTCCACACAAACACTTCAATAGCGCACATTTCTCTAGATTAACATCATATTGAGCGGCCATGTAAAGTTGCTACTACATACATCTTTCAGATGAAAAGCCATATTTGAGGTTGATGAATGATAGGTGAGCGTTTGGATGTCCTGCCCGATTGTATTACCACATAGACCAGCCGTTAACAATCTGTCCATCACGGACTGCGAGCCTCTAGTTCGAAGACTCGTTCTCGCCCCCTACAGTGCAATTCGGCTAGGCATACATCCGTGCTAAATATCAGGGTGAAAGTCATCATAGCTTGCGTAGTATAGACCCAGCTCCCAACCCAACTTTGAGAATAGATTAACGGCGATATTTTTTTTATCGCCGATAAGAGTCTCGCGTTAACGCAGCACGTTAACGCCGATAACGGCCCACCACTAATATTTTCACAAATATAAAAAATGGACCAAAATATGTTGGTAAAATATATTTGTAGAATGTGTTATTATTATTATTAGTATTATATTTGTAGTACTATTAATAATATTTATTTATTATTATTTTTGTCTTTTGTTCAATGGCCATTTACATACTTAGTGCATATCGCCACCTAATTAGTGGTTGTGCAATCACTTTCATGTTTAATCTTATATTGACTGATATTGTTTGTTTGACTCTATATGTATTTTTTTTTCTCTGGTTTTGTGCCCTGGTCAGGGCTCGTTACCTCAGTCATTGAACTCTTATGTATCTCATCCCTATCCTGATATATGCAGTGAATGTAAATCTGATTGAGACTGAGCTCTTTCCACAGCGCTGGAGGTATACGTGTGTCCTTGTTTTCTTCTGAGACGTTCACACTCAGAGACTGATGTCATTTCATGCCAGCGAAGAGCTCCATCACATTATCAGATATCCTTTCAGCTTTCTTCTGGATTACTCGTTATTCTTTCATTCATTACTCATGTGCAACAAAACCCAAAAAACCTCCTTATTTCCCCAGAGCGGCTCTTTTCTCTACATTACAGGCTAAAGTGCATTTGGTGACTTTTCTATGAACTGATCATAATGGCATTTTTGTGTTTTCTCTTTTTTGTGGGAAAACATGTGCATTGAAAAAAGAGAAATACATGCAGGAGGGAAAATAGCACAAATATGAATGTCTTTAAACACCTCAATGGTCCGTGGAACAGGACTTGGCAGCGCTGCGGCGTGTGAGTAATATCCTTCTGTAAGCAGCGTTACGTTTGGGACACTGGCGATACATGCAAGTGTGAGGAAGGGGACATATACGCTCTTATGGAAATAGCAAATAAGACATAATAGCGCTCTGTGTGTCACATTTTAGAGGAAAAATCAAATATCTTTGTCTTTTCGCAAAAAAATAAAAGATTATAACTTTTACTTGATGCAATTTAAAGCAATAGTTTAAAATAAACTCTGGAAGTAACATTGTCATGTTATTTCAACATTTAAATTAATTTTCTAAACGGATCATGCACATTTGAAGTCAATGTCAAAAAATGACAATCTTGCACGTCTCACAACGAAATGCAATTTCAAAGTGCATATGTGGTTTTATAGGTGCAGCAGAGTATAATAGCTTCTTAAATGTCAGTCTGATCATGCCACAAAGCCACTGTATGCCTTTTGAGGATTGAAATACAGCATACGAGTCATATGAACTACGTTTATGGTGCTATTTTGGAGCTTGACAGCATCTGTCCCCATGAGCGTTCATTGCAGTGTGCACATTCTTCAGAATGTCTCCTTTTATGCACCACGGAAGAAAATCAGTCAGTTACACTTCAGATATTTTACTTGGAAGTAATTTTGCTGCTACACTCATATTGCAAGCATGCACGCAGTAAATAAATACATGTATTTATGTATTTAATGGGTAAGAAAATACTTACATTTCAATACATTAATGTTGATTAATAATGTATTAATAAATGCCCCCCCCCCCCTTTTTTTTGCCATTTCAGCAGATAATCTAATTATCAAAATAATGTTGTCCCACTAAGTCATACTTGGTTTGGAATATCATTAGGGTGAGTACATGTCTAATGTGACTTATCATTTCTGGATAAACCGTTCCTTGAACATTACTGTAAAAGACTGAGATGCAGACGGATTCCAAAACGTTCTTTTCTGACTGAAACTGTGAATCATTCAGATCCAGACGCCTGCTGTTGTAATATCCTCCTGAGTGTCTGGGTGACGGGGATCTGTGCGGTCTGCAGGGGGGGGGGGGGGGGGGGGGTTTCTCGTAATCCCCGTACTTCCTCTTTTAAGCCTCTTCCTCTCACCATCACCCTGCTGGAGAAACTGTTCTTGGGAAAAGCATCTTCCTCATTTCCCTGTTCTCCCACAGCTCTGGGAGATGTGCTTCAGAAAGCGCCCGGGGCACAGTGTGGGAGAGATCCAGAGGTCAGCGACCGCAGCGAGGCCATGCAGAACACCTAACTCAAGGCAGAAGACACAAACAGAAAGCAGAGCTGAGACAGGGGTCTGCTGAGGGTCAGGACATCGAGTGAGAGACCTGAGCAGCATTCTTGGCCATCGAGCCGCTGAGAAAGAAAGGACGCCTGAAGGCCGCTGGCATTCGTGTGTTTCTCATTTTGACTGCACGGGTCATCAGGAGAAAAAATACATCTATCAACATCTTCTCCTTACATGAATAAACAAGCAAGTGTAAGCGCTCCAGTGATAACCTCTAATAGAGTAGATAACAACATATCAGTCTGACAAGTCCGTCTTGAGAAAGATGAATATGATTAGGCTGTTTTATGGTCATGTCCACATTACGTCTCACTCTTAGTAATATTGGATGCCCTATCATATATTTGACAGATAAGTAGGCGAAATAATTGCATTGCCATCATGGCCCTATGAATGAATGAATGAATGCATTGATGAACAAACGAATGAACATTAATAAATAACTGTATATCTAGTTTTGATATCTTACTGTAAGATTAGATTTTATTTATTTTGCAATTGAAATGCCTTATGAAATATCATTTTCTACGAAGGTTGGTAGTAAATATACTTGTGATTTCTTAGTTTTTTTGCATATATTTAAAAACAGATTTGTATTTATTTTTTATTATTATTTTTTTCTGTTATGTTTCATATTGACACGCCCCTTTCAATATTATAACTCATTAACTTGTGTATCATCTCTGAATTTGAGTTTTACACTTGTAAATACGACTTTGCCTTTATGCACTCAAAACTCCATGATATTTCTGTCTCTATTGAAATATGCATTTACAGAAACAAACATCTTAATTTTACTGTGCTGACAGCTTTGTTACTGCTAAAGTGTTTTTATGGTAAAACCATAAAACAGAAAGTTTTAAAAAGAAAAATCTAGATAAACCTTTTGACCCCTGATTAGTCATCGTTGGGTCCTCCTGACACACTGAAGGTTGATAAGTGTTGAACTATTATTTTAGACATGTATGGTTTTATTATAAGAGCATGCTGGAAAGGGCTGTGTGCTAGCAGGAGTCTTGCTGAGGACTCCGCTAGCTTATGAAAGGGCCTTGAGCTGCTAGATATATCGGCTGATATGGTGTGAATAATTTCCAGTTGGATGAAATGTAGCAATCCACAACTTTTCTGCAGTATGTGTGATGTTTCCAATGATAGTGGAGCAGTAGGAGGTCAAAAGTTGATTTTTGGTAACATTTATTTTGAAGATTTTTCTGTGACTGCAGTGATGTTTATTAATCCTAGCAAGTAAGAAGTTTAGTATTTTATCCAAAGAAATCAGCACAGTCCGATGGGAGTCGGGTTGAGGACTCTGCCAGCTTGTGGCGGTTCAACTGTGAGGTTGCCTGATATGGCATAAGTAATTTCCACTCGGATGGAACTCAGCCATCCATTATGCACGACCTTAAACCTTGCACCAAATAGAAAATAAAAAACCCTTGGTTTGGCTCCAGTTCTGACTGGATCCTGTCTGCATTTCCAATAAAGTGGATTTGTCGCTGGGCGGAATGCCTTAGCGGCGGAGTCCGAGCTGCTCTCCGGCTGATAAATAGCCTTTGTGAGGGGAGGCGAACGACAGGAAGAGTAAATTTTAGCCAGGAAGGCAAAAAGAGAGGGGAGGGAGCAAGCATAGACAGATGAGGGGGAGTTACGTTATATAGCTGTGCGATGAAAGCACAAGATAGCAAGAATTAGACTTCTGAGTTAAAATATGCTATTCATGGTCATTTGCAGTTGACTACATTGAGCTCCAGAGAGATCTGAACCATTCTGGGTAACTGTCTTACACATGAAGTTTCACCAATGCCATGTGTGTGTGTGTGGTGTGTGTGTGTGTGTGTGTGTGTGTGTGTGTGTGTTGTGTGTGGTGTTTTGCGTGTGTGTGTGTGTGTGTGTGTGTGTGTGTGCGTGCGTGCATGCGTGCGTGAGTATGTGTGTGTATGTGTGTGTGTGTGTTGTGTGTGTGTGTGTGTGTGCGTGCGTGTGTGCGTGTGTGTGTCTCAGTGGTACAGCTCAATGTGTGTGGCTCAGTGGTCTTTGGCTCAGTGGTTAGAGCATTGCGTTAGCAGCACAAAAGGTTGTGGGTTCAATTCCCAGGGAACACACATACGGACAAAAAATGAATAAGCTGAATGCACTGTAAGTCGCTTTGGATTAAAGCATCTGCTAAATGCATAAATGTAAATGTGCGTGTGTTGCTGTATGAAGTCACAACATCATGAGACAGTTTCAAGCGTCACATTTGTCCGGTGAGTGGTTTCTAAGATGGTGGTGATATTTAAATATCCCCAAAGGTCCCCTGTACTGACTGGCCACTCGACAGAATCAATTTCCTGTCATTGTTTCGACTTAGGAATGCATTTCCCAAACTGTGACACTTAACAGAAATCAGAGTGAATGACATAATGCAAAAAACTAAATGATGGAAATACATTATGCGCTTCCTGCCAATTAGCATTTTGGCCTATGCCCAAGCATTCTGTAAAGTTTCAAACTTTACTAATCTGATAGTTAATTAATATCTATGTACATATTACCAAGTTTGCTTATTAATATTCAGTGTATAGGGAATCGTGGGAATGGTTTTGGAAGTGAATCTACGGAGCCCCGGGAAATAGATATTGTTCACAAATTAAGAATTTCTTCCCATGACTTGTTTAATCTTGGCCAAAGTCTGCTGATTTGCTCCCTCATTGTAGTAAATCATGACACAATTTACTAATTATTTCCCTCATTTTAGTTCAATCATGGCAACAATTTACTGACTTGTTCCCTCATTGTAGAAAACTGTGGCCATGATTTATTTATTTGTTCTCTTTCTTTAGGGAGCGTTACACAACACCATGTTCAGCAAAAAAAAAAAAATGTATGCATTGTATTCACGTCAAACGTGTAAGTTATTCATGATTTATGTGTTTTATTACACGACAATGGCGTATTGGGGGCCTGAAAACAAAGTGCCAAAGTGCAAGTTTTTGAAAATTATAGTTACATCGCCAACTACTAGCATGCATAATATTCTGTGTGAACAGGGATAACTTTGACAATATTGTCGTCTATATGCAAAACTTTTAAAAAATACAAAGGAAAAATTTTTACGTTTTTAGTTCATCATTGTCATGTAAACATACCCAGACGAGGGGAACATATTAGCAAATCATGGCCACAAAAATCATTTAAATGAGGGAACAAATTAGTAAATTGTGGCTACAAATTAACAAGTCATGGGAACGAGTTCTTAAATTGTGACCACGATATCCAATCTTTTTTCCTGCATGTCGTATGGAGCTCTGTATAAATTAGTGATGACACAGCTTTCATTTGTAGGTCATCTGTTGCTTTAAAAGAGCTCACAGTGGAACGATTTCAAAAACTGAAAATCATGTACGAACTTTTATCATGCAACCTGTGTCAGAGTATATGCTTCATCAATCAGAGGTTATATGAGTCTGCTGCTGCTCAGCACGTATGTGTTAATGGACGAATGTCTTGGAGAGGGGATGCTGTGTTGGTGTTGTGAGGAGCGGGATGGGGGTGTATCTCATCTCATGCTAACTGAGTTAACTGATAGCCTCAGGGGATGGTGGGGGGTGGACGCTGACCTCTACCAACGTCCCTCCCGGGACCAGTGTGAGGAGAGACAAACATTCCAGAGCAACTCGCCGGCCAGCAGAGACCCCCTGAGAGATCCAGAGGGACAGAGAGAGAGGAAGAACAGAGAAGAGCAGGAAGGGAAGAAAAATGGACATAGATACTTTCGTTCAACTTATTCTACACAAATGCACACATACACGAAGCTTGCAAAACACAAATCCTCCCTGTTCAACATTTCTGTAATTAATTATGGCATAATTCTTAACCATGCTTAAAACAGGGGGTGGGGGGTATCTCTGTCCTTCTGTTATGGTGGACTGCCATGGTGGTCCTCGGGCCCGGGACCTCAGATGTAGCTCTAGAGGGGCCCTCGCTCTCTAACACCACTGTTCTTTCCCAGAGGAAGAATCCCTCATGTGCTCACCCCTTCTGCATGGCCTCTTACTAGATTTCCAGCCTGCTTTAAGATTACCCTGCAGCGTCATTTCTGAAGCTCGGGTAAATCATAAATCACTTTCTCTCTGTCTTTGCAATGCTTTCTCTTTATCATGAGTAACCCAACTAAATGGTGCTATTAATTAGAAATCACTGCTGTCCTGTAGTCTAAAATAGAAACATGATGTGATGGACAACACATTCATGACAAAAACCTGTATTCATTTATTTCGTATTTTGTTTTAAATTAAAATATACTTAATGTTAAAAAAAATAATAACCATCACAGTTTTCACAAAAATGGCATTACAAAAACTGAACAACTTTGTTCAGATATTCTACTGATTTTTTGTAGTATTATTATTCATTACATAACTAATATATGTTTAAGTAAATAATCGTATGACTCCTTGAAAGCATTCATTAATTGATTGATAAAAGGAAGAGGTCCTAAGATCGAGCCCTGCAGAATTCCTAAATTCGTGTATTTTGTTTTGCCAATTAAAACAGACCAATTTGGCAATTCCCTGAAAGACCATCTAACGTTTCTAATTCAGTAAATAGGATCTTGTTTTCAACTGTATCAAAACCTGCAACTAAATCAAGAAACACATAAATAGTAGCACTCAGTCTGAGTCCGTCACATTCAAAACACAAATCAGTGCTGCTTCTGTACTACAGTTAAATTGAAAACGAAGTTTCTGATGACTAAAAACTAAAGAAATAAACATTTGATTAGCATAGTTTGGTCAGTAATGTCTTAGAAAACTCAAATATAACTATTTTTTCTCTTCACACACTAGGTAAATACCCCAGGTTCTCATGTTGCATATTTTTTTTGCCTTCAGGCTACAGGAAATAGTCAAATATAGTTCATGTGTCCAAAATACTTCATTTCCTTGGAGTCCTAATTCTTCTCAGTATATTTAAAGTTTGCCAAAGCAGGCCACTTAGCATCATCGGCTGATAAACTTGGAGCTATGTTATATTTTCTCCTCTGAGTTAGCTAAATAAAGCAAGCCTTTGCTTCTAAAACAGCATATGCAAGAGAGGAACAGTCGAAAACTGAGCAGAAAGGGAATAGTTGGCATTCCAAAAACACCTCACAAAAGCTATGCTTGTTTTAAACCCTCTCCTCCTCTTCAAATCCCTTGCCACAGTTTCCAGAGTCTCTATGGCATCGTTTGTCTTTATACGGTCACAACAAACATGCGCTCATAAGTAGAAAACCAGACTTTTTTTGTCCTTTCTTGGTACAGTCATCGCTAGTACATCTTGCAGTGTTGAATGGGTGTAAACATATGGGATGGCTATTCCTGTCTGCTCAGAACAACAGAGACATTTTTCAAACTGAAATTCATGCTTGGATTTCTTTCTCTCAGGACTCTCCTCCATCATTCTAGCAACTCACAGAGAGATGCTTCCTCCTTTACTGTCATTTCACTTTAACGGTGGGATCTTTCCTAAGTGTCGGCCTGTGGCTTTGCGTTGAATTACAGCTCGCTGTACAGAGAGGGCACTACACTAAGACTGTATGATGTTATTATGCATGCCTGTGTTTGACACTTGAAAATGTATGGTAAACCTGTGAAACTGTTAACACACTACCACTAGACAGATAAATCAGATAGGATCAGTTAGAAGGATCAGATTTTTCTTCATAATGAATTCATTTTGATTTATCAAGTAATAGTTTAGTATAGCAGAAAGGAAGCAATGTGTCCCTTTCACTTTCAGAGGCTCTCGGGGTTACACTGTGAAACACTTATAAGTATATTGTGACATAATATAAACAGAATTTGATTTGTTCTGAATAAAGCATGAGTGTTTCCCAGTGCTTCCGCAATGATAGTGGATTGTGGGTGGCTGTCAGAGCATTAGTATGCTTTGAGAGTATTTTTAGCATAGTGTTAGGCAATTTCTGAATTGTTCCATTTAAAAAAAAATTATAGTATATGCATATATATATATATATGCATATACTATAATGTTTTGTATATATGTATATATAAACATATACACACACATAAATATATATATAATCTTTAGTTCTCCAAGTTCATTATGTGCGCATTTAAGTATTTTCAAAACATACTTTATGTTGAAAGTATACTAATATCAAGGTTATTTTATTCGTCACATACTCAATTATACAGAATATAATCCGTAGTGAAATGTAAAGTGAAATATCAATGCACTAGTATACTATTTTAGTACATCTTGGGACTAAATATTTGTTTGCTCATAAAAGTATAATTCTAAGTGTACTTTGAGTGCAATAGTAGTACATTTTAATCTAAGTATTTACATAGATAAAAGAGTTAACAAACTAAAAGCCAAGTATGCTTAGAATACTTATACTTATCTCTTTCAAAGTTTGAAGTATAAGTTAACCTAATATAATTTGGCTTTTCCATATGCTTTTCAGTATAAGCCTATTTATATTATAAGCCAATTATAATTGTGATATATCTAAGTAAATAAAAAGTAGACTCTGAAATAGATTTTCTGAGTTTTTTTTTATTTGAAAAATATAATAATACCAAAGTTATTGCATATTTATAAGATACTGTTTTATCACATTTGCATTAAAAACACTGGAAAAGAAATGGTAACGTCTAAATTAACTGATTTTTTTAAATGAACAAATGTTGTTTAGCATGAAGGAATCAACCTAAATACATTACAAAATTACTTTTGTTGGTTTTAAGTTAAATTAATCAGGTACAAATTTACAACTTTTTATAGTTTAGTTAACACTGCATGAGGGTATTTACACTGAACAAAATTATAAACGCAACACTTTTGTTTTTGCCCCCATTTTTCATGAGCTGAACTCAAAGATCTAAGACTTTTTCTTTGTAAACAAAAGGCCTATTTCTCTCAAATATTGTTCACAAATCTGTCTAAATCTGTGTTAGTGAGCACTTCAACCCCCTTCGTCGCTAGCGGATCTCAGACTTCTGGAGGGGATGTAGATTGTCATCAGTGAGTGGAAGTAGGCGGGTGCTGAGCCTGTGGCTGATCTATATGCAAGCATCAATGTTTTGAACTTGATGCGAGCTGCAACCGGTAGCCAGTGCAAGGAGATAAAGAAAGGTGTAACATGGGCTCTTTTTGGCACGTTGAAGACCAGTCGTGCCGCTGCATTCTGAATCATTTGTAGAGGTTTGATTGTGTTTGATGGAAGTCCAGCCAGAAGAGCATTGCAGTAGTCCAGCCTAGAAATGACAAGGGCCTGGACAAGAAGTTGTGCAGCGTGCACAGCAAGCCAGTGCCCCCACCACGGCCAACTTGACGTGGGGTGTGAGAGAAAGAGAAGTTGTTCGAGAGGGCAGCTGGAGTTGCTGAGTAGTCTGGACGAATCCAGGTCTCAGTCAAGCCCATAATGCTGAGTGTGGATTGTAAAGAAAAATCCGAAATGAAGTCTACTTTGTTGACAACTGACTGACAATTCCACAAACCCACTGAGAAGGAGGGAGGTGAAGTCGAATAAGTAGAGATGGGGTCTTTATGGCTGATCCATATAAAAAAGTGGATGACAAATTCTGCTAAATTCTGAAAAAAAACAAGTGTTAATTGTCGGACCTAAAACCCCCCACAAGTAATAACCTAGAAAACTGTCTAACACTTGATGGCTGCTCTGTTGATTCTTCGTCATCAGTCAGGAACCTAGGTGTGCTATTTGATAGCAATATCTCCTTTGACAGCCACGTTTCTAACATTTGTAAAACTAAATTTTTTCATCTTAAAAATATATCTAAACTGAGACCAAAAATGTTAATTAATGCATTTATGACCTGAAGGTTAGATTATTTTAATGCTTTATTGGATGGATGTTGTGCATGCTTAATAAACAAACTAGAGATGGTTCAAAACACAGCTAGAGTCCTTACTAGAATCAGGAAGAATGACCACATTAGTCCGGTTATGTCAACACTACACTGGCTCCCTATTAAACATCGTATAGATTTTAAAATCTTGTTAATTACTTATAAAGCCCTGAATGGTTTAGCTCATCAGTACTCGAGAAAGCTCGTATCCCATTATAGCACTCCCTGTCCACTGCGTTCTCAAAACTCTGGCCATTTGATAAAACCTAGAATACAAAAATCAACTGCGGGTGGTCGATCCTTTTTCTACTTAGCGCCCAAACTCTGGAACAATCTACCTAACAATGTTCGGGAGGCAGACATGCTCTGTCAGTTTAAATCTAGATTAAAGACCCATCTCTTTAACCTGGCGTACACATAACACTAATACATTTCTAATGTTCAAATCCGTTTAAAGGATTGTTAGGCTGCATTAATTAGCTCAACCGGAACCGGGAAAACTTCCCATAAAACACGATGCACTAGTTACATCGTAAGAAGATTGACATCTGCACTAATAGTAGTCTGTGTATTTCTTATTCCGAGGTCACCGTAGCCACCTGATCCAGTCATTATCCAGCCCAGATGGTCACTGCAGTCACCAGATCCGGTCCGTATCCAGATCAGATGATCACTGCAGTCACCAGATCCGGTCCGTATCCAGATCAGATGATCACTGCAGTCACCAGATCCGGTCCGTATCCAGATCAGATAGTGGATCAGCACCTAGAGATGACTTCTACAGCCCCTAAAGCCCTGAACATCAGTGGAGTCCAGGACATGTAAATGAGCTCCAGAGACAGATCCTCAGTGAAGACCCTGTCACCTAGACAGCCATCGGGAAAAGACCACTGGAACCAGTTGAGCCCTTACAACAAGACTTTGCTGCTGTTGGAACAAACTACTGGTTCGTCTGGCCAGAGGGGAACAAATTTGTACGTCAAGAGTTAGTTAAAAAATTGGACGAGAGTAATAGTGCCTATTAATAAAATTATTTGATTAGCCTTAGTAAACGCCACTAATCATTTTATGGCCAGAGCTACTTTGCAATATATGATCTTTTCAGGGGCCTCTTAGACGCCTTTAGAGACCACGTCATCGTTTTCCTTCCAAAACTTATCATTTTCCCACCTCCCCCTTGAGTCACGGCTCAGGAATGACAGCATCCAAACTGTGTGTGGGGATTTTGTGTGGGCAATAGATACATTTTTCAACCATCATCGTTGGTTAAAAATAACGCGCTAGCCCCCACCCTCAGCCCTCATTAATGGGGTGCTGTTAAAAATCACAAAATATGGCGTATCTGCAGCCTTTTCTGTCCCAAGAGAATGTCATTAGGCGGGTCTGGGAAACTAGACAGACACTGGCCGGCCAGACAGAAATACACACCATGAGAATGAGAAAGCGGGCATATTTTCCTCTTTTTTTCCCCAATCTTTTTCATTTTAATGGCCCGATGACTGACACACCCAGCAAGCAGAGAGCTGACCCCGCATGGCCGCTGACAGATGAGATAACTCATTCACTCAGTGGGCAGCACAGTATGGCAGCAAGCATCTTGACGCACACATGCAAACGTGTTCTCAGAGGAGAACAGTTCGGCTGGCAGGAATATGTATGAGAGAGCCGTCTATCCTCAGGACTGTAAACATTGATGTCAGTCGAGGGTTTTCAGTGGTTTGCCCTTTGGGCTCGAGACACATTCTACATTTCCATCCTTGACAGATACAGTCACCCGTAGACTCTTTGACCTTTCACCCAATTCATACCCAGACACCCCAGTTGAAATGAAAGGTTGATTATGCACTTTTTTTTTTTAAATGTAGTCACTAAGACCCAGACTTGAACTTCACTGCACATCCAGTAAAAAAAATGCTATATAATCTAGTGAGCCAACTGCGTGGACAGCATTTTAAAGGGAACAGTTCACTCAAAAATGTAAATGTTCTGAAAATGTGTTCACCCTCAGGCCCTTCCTAGATGTCAATGTGTTTATTTTTTCATCAGATTCAGAGAAAAGTAGCATAACATCACTTACTCACCAGTGGATCCTCTGCAGTAAATGGATGCCGTCACAGTGGTGTGGATTACTTGTGGATTATTGTGATGTTTTTATCAGCTGTTTGGACTCTCATTCTGACGGCAACCCATTCACTGCAGAGGATCCATTGCTGAGCAAGTAATGCTACATTCCCCCATACATGTTAAGGTCTTTGGATGAATAAATGTTCAGAAAACTTTCATTTTTGGTTGAACAATTCCTTTAAGACATCAAAAGTGCAATCCTTCTAAGATACCTTGTTTTACCCATTCTAAGGCAGCATCACATGTATCCTCCACAGAGAAGTCAATCCAAGAATGCACTGCAATGAGTTCAGTGAAGAAAATTATACATCAATACATGTGTAAACATACATTTGTTGCATTACATACCAAAAGGTGGATCCTTTTTTAAAGATATGTTACATAATAATTGCTATGTAGTATTATACTTATACTCTTAGATGTAGATTGTAGATGCTAAATTGAC
This sequence comes from Oxygymnocypris stewartii, assembly GCA_003573665.1. Taxonomy (NCBI): domain Eukaryota; kingdom Metazoa; phylum Chordata; class Actinopteri; order Cypriniformes; family Cyprinidae; genus Oxygymnocypris; species Oxygymnocypris stewartii. Next base: position 3,049 of record QVTF01025179.1, on the reverse strand, counting down.
TACAAAATTGAATAAACTGATTCACATCTCTGTTTGCAGTTCATGTGAGGAGTACTACTTGTGTGCCATTAAGTTTTGCTTCATATGAAGATGTTATAAATCAGTTATTGATGTTTCATTTCATTTCAAAGGCTTGTTTTTGAAAGCAGATGCTTGTGTAAAAGTAGACAGAAAGCAGCTTTCTAGGATCTGAAACAGGGCTACTGTCACAAGTCTATAAGAGAAACAAACTCATACAACAGTATTGTGTTGCAAGGCATGTAAAAGCAAGTTGAGTCATGGTAATTTTATTACAGTACATTTGTTGTGCATATGCGACATGTTAAGGTTCCTGACTAGGAATTTTGAATTACAAAACAAATTGTCCATTATTTCTGGTTTACACACATTTTGCAAATGACAGGGCTGATTCCTTTCGGTCGGTCCTTTTCATGCCGTTAATCAGTCAAATCTGTCTTTTTTTCTCATTTGCATATGAGAACAGATGTCAGTCATCTGTAGATATCAGTGATCTGTTACTTGCACACACAGTGAACAGAGGAAGCCAATTACGGAAGAAACAGAGCAATACGTCGGTGTTATCAGCTGTTTAAAACATCGTCTGGCCATGCATGCTGTAATTCCAGCACAATGCTCTGTGACGCACATTTGACAACTGATAACAAACAAAGAGCAGATGAGAAGGATTTGTTTTCTGTTCATGAGGTCATTCGTGTTTTATCACATTGCGGTGAGACTCTAAAGGAAGTGTACAGTTTGCAGTCTTGAAAATCATGCTATAGCTTACTGTATTTGATACATGATTGTCTATGGCCTCTAAAGGATCTGTTGCACACACTCATCTGTGTGTATACGTCATCATACCAATTGATAGTTTTATTTATCCAGGAAAATCTCTTTTAGTGTAATTGTACAAGCGTCCAGCTTCAGCTGCTGCTTCACGTGTCAAAGCTTGACTGATTTTGATCAAGTAAACATCAGAATAACTGCAGTCATATTTCCAGATGAACACTTACTGGACTGAATTTTAACGCGCTTGTTTGCCTATAATCATTAGGTAATAGAGTAAACTTATTTGGCTTGCTGTCCGCTGATGAGGGGCTTGAAGAAGCAGCTTCGGCTCGAGCTCTGATATAAGGTGATTACAAAGGGCAAGGTACCTAAGAAGAAGGTGGAGATGGGGAGGTGGAGGGCAAGGTACCTAAGAAGAAGGTGGAGATGGGGAGGTGGAGGGCAAGGTTCCTAAGAAGAAGGTGGAGATGGGGAGGTGGAGGGCAAGGTACCTAAGAAGAAGGTGGATGGGGAGGTGGAGGGCAAGGTTCCTAAGAAGAAGGTGGAGATGGGGAGGTGAAGGGCAAGGTACCTAAGAAGAAGGTGGAGATGGGGAGGTGGAGGGCAAGGTACCTAAGAAGAAGGTGGAGATGGGGAGGTGGAGGGCAAGGTACCTAAGAAGAAGGTGGGATGGGGAGGTGGAGGGCAAGGTACCTAAGAAGAAGGTGGAGATGGGGAGGTGGAGGGCAAGGTACCTAAGAAGAAGGTGGAGATGGGGAGGTGGAGGGCAAGGTCCTAAGAAGAAGGTGGAGATGGGGAGGTGGAGGGCAATGTACCTAAGAAGAAGGTGGAGATGGGGAGGTGGAGGGCAAGGTTCCTAAGAAGAAGGTGGAGATGGGGAGGTGGAGGGCAAGGTACCTAAGAAGAAGGTGGAGATGGGGAGGTGAGGGCAAGGTACCTAAGAAGAAGGTGTAGATGGGGAGGTGGAGGGCAAGGTACCTAAGAAGAAGGTGGAGATGGGGAGGTGGAGGGCAAGGTACCTAAGAAGAAGGTGGAGATGGGGAGGTGGAGGGCAAGGTACCTAAGAAGAAGGTGGAGATGGGGAGGTGGAGGGCAAGGTACCTAAGAATGGTGGAGATGGGGAGGTGGAGGGCAAGGTACCTAAGAAGAAGGTGGAGATGGGGAGGTGGAGGGCAAGGTACCTAAGAAGAAGGTGGAGATGGGGAGGTGAAGGGCAAGGTACCTAAGAAGAAGGTGGAGATGGGGAGGTGGAGGGCAAGGTACCTAAGAAGAAGGTGGAGATGGGGAGGTGGAGGGCAAGGTACCTAAGAAGAAGGTGGAGATGGGGAGGTGGAGGGCAAGGTACCTAAGAAGAAGGTGGAGATGGGGAGGTGGAGGGCAAGGTACCTAAGAAGAAGGTGGAGATGGGGAGGTGGAGGGCAAGGTTCCTAAGAAGAAGGTGGAGATGGGGAGGTGGAGGGCAATGTACCTAAGAAGAAGGTGGAGATGGGGAGGTGGAGGGCAAGGTTCCTAAGAAGAAGGTGGAGATGGGGAGGTGGAGGGCAAGGTACCTAAGAAGAAGGTGGAGATGGGGAGGTGGAGGGCAAGGTACCTAAGAAGAAGGTGTAGATGGGGAGGTGGAGGGCAAGGTACCTAAGAAGAAGGTGGAGATGGGGAGGTGGAGGGCAAGGTACCTAAGAAGAAGGTGGAGATGGGGAGGTGGAGGGCAAGGTACCTAAGAAGAAGGTGGAGATGGGGAGGTGGAGGGCAAGGTACCTAAGAATAAGGTGGAGATGGGGAGGTGGAGGGCAAGGTACCTAAGAAGAAGGTGGAGATGGGGAGGTGGAGGGCAAGGTACCTAAGAAGAAGGTGGAGATGGGGAGGTGAGGCAAGGTACCTAAGAAGAAGGTGGAGATGGGGAGGTGGAGGGGCAAGGTACCTAAGAAGAAGGTGGAGATGGGGAGGTGGAGGGCAAGGTACCTAAGAAGAAGGTGTAGATGGGGAGGTGGGCAAAGGTACCTAAAAAGTGGAGATGGGGAGGTGGAGGGCAAGGTACCTAAGAAGAAGGTGGAGATGGGGAGGTGAGGGCAAGGTACCTGAGAAGAAGGTGGAGATGGGGAGGTGGGCAAGGTACCTAGAGAAGGTGGAGATGGGAGTGAGGGCAAGGTAGAAGAAGGTGGAGATGGTGAGGGCAAGGTACCGAAGAAGGTGGAGAGGAGTGGAAGGTGGAGGTGAGATGTGAGGGATGCTGAAACAGCTGGGGCTGGAGAGAGTGAGC
>QVTF01025178.1:0-43598 GCA_003573665.1 Oxygymnocypris stewartii | reverse complement strand
TGTACCAATGGCAGAACGGTGCAATCTTTGGGGAGAACACAAACCACCTCTAGAGACTGCCCAAAAAGTTTAGCCAACAAACTGAAAGGAATAAAAATGGCCGCCCCAAAAAAGAGAAAATGGAGGGACAAGGAGGCAGGGCCAGAGGTTTTGTGGAAAATGTAAATTCCCAGCCAAAATGTAAATTCCCAGCCAACCTCAAAGACTGTACGGGAAGGAGAAAGTGGGGCCAACAGTGCGGAGTCAGACATGGGGCGAGAGGAAGTCCCCCTCCTTCCAGAGAGGAAAAATCAAGAAATAGAGGCTGAGAAGGAGACAGATTCCTCCCTCCAAACCGTTTCTAGTGGGAGTGAAACTGGATTGTTCACGCCCAAATGCTCAGGTGCAGAAAAGACCTGTGGGATCTCCATTGTTTTAAATGGAGAAAAAGCTGAGGGTAATGCATCATCCAGATAGTTCCTCCTCGGAAGGTCTGGAGCCTATGTGGCCCTCAGAATCCCCAAATGAAGTGTCCTTTTCGCACAAAAAGCTTAGAACGTTGACACCGAAAGAGCCACAAGAGTTTCTCTCAGGCTCTTACTGAATCGAGCACTTGCCCTCCTGATCCAGGACCTCCTGGGTTAAGAGATGATAAAGTGACACATTTCAACATATGATTTTTAAACTGTTTTAATGTCTGTCTCTGTAATTCTGCTTCACTTTTAATCTCCAGACAAAAGATAAGTTCATACCTTTTAATTCTGCTCATGGCACTCACTTTCTCCACCATCAATGTGAGAAGTGTGAAGTCCACCATACGAGCACAGAGCATTTTACCTTTTTGAACAAATTACAGGAGGTGGGAGGAGTTGTGGACTCAAGGCCCTTTCATTTGGAGTGGGTCAATTTTAACAAGAACGATGGTTTCGCCATTCTAATTAACAACTCCCATATCTTGGTCAAGGGTAGCACAGTGGTGAGAGATGGGTGGGCAATTTGAGCAAACTTTTTAGGTAAAAAATGTAATGTTCTTAATGTATATGTAATGTAATGTAGAAGACTTGCAGACCCACATGTTAGGCAAAGTCCCCCTAGTGGTGGCAGGGGATTTTAATTGTGTTTTAACTCGGAAAGACAGGAAAAGGGTAACAGAGGATTTTAGGGTGGATTAAATATTGGTTTAATTACAAAGTTTAGTCAAATATTTTAAACTAGTTGACTGTTTTAGAACACTGCATCAAAGAAAGGAGGGCTACACCTGGTTTAGAAGTGATGGTACCAGAATCTCTCGAATAGACTATGTTTTTACACGTGACTTCCTGCCAACTGGTTCTAGATTAACTTCCCTCTTTTTTTCAGATCACTCCATGTTGTCCTGCACTCTATCACTTCCTGTTGGTGTGACGGTAGGTGGAGGTTTGTGGAAGCTAAACTGCTCCCTGTTAGAAGATGAGGAGGTAGTTAGAAAATGCAGGGAGCAGTTTAGCCAATGGCAAACTCTAAGACTTCTATGAGACACGTGCACTATGGTGGAAATGGTTAAAGGACGGACAAAGGTGTTTTTTAGTAAAATAGGAAGAAAATCGCATGATGGGGCTGCAGAAGCGATTACAGAGGTATTTTAATCTTTTAAATAATGGGTTTGATTTTAGTGAAGAAAAAAGCGTTACAAAAATAAATGTTAGCCTGTTCTAATGTTAAAAGCAAAGGAATTATTTAAAGAGATGTTGAAATCACAACATTAAAAACAGTAGGGAGGGAGTTAAACACAACAAAGGAGATCTTAATTGAAATGGAAACATTTTATGAAGACCTATGCAGCATCAAAGAAATAAACAGCGAGATTTTAAAAGAAGTGTTGTCTTTTATGGGAAAAAAGTTGGAGGGACAACACATGCTTTTATCCCAAGATTTTACTATTTTAGAAATACAAGACGCTCTTAGAGTTTTTAAGCAGGGAAAATCCCCAGGACTAGACAGACTACCCTTAGAGTTTTACGTGACGTTTTAGGATATTTTAGCACATGACTTACTCACAGTTTTTAAAGAGTTTGACATGCTTGACAAACTCCCGACAGTTATAGAATAGGGATAGTGATGCTACAGGGGAAAAAAGGAGACAAGACTGACTTAAAGAACTGGCGACCTATAACTCTTTTAAATTTATATGGTGAAGGTGAAACACGAAACATAACTTTCATGATTTTATGGTGAAATTTGTTATTTTTAATGTTAATCGGGTCAATTTTGATCAAGAACAATACACTGTAACTTTAATTCAGCGTAAGCGGTGCAGCAAAAATAGACAAAATAGTAATCAATTTTAATGACACGGAATTTGATCTTGATCTTGAAAGCATCTGCTATCTACAAACATCTAGCAGACGTCTTTCAGATGTCAGTTTTACATACATTCTATATCATAAACATCTAATTGACATCTAAAATGAAACGTCTTGTAGCTGTATTGCAGACATCAAATAGACGTCTCTGAGATGTACGTGTGTTATCAGGGAAATGTATGTGTGTGAGAAAGAAAGTGCGGGAGAGATAACACAAGTGTAATGTTATCTACTAAATAGGCCTACATACATCTAAAACAGTGTTTTAGCCAAGTAGAATACTAAATGTTTAGCCTTTATCATATACAGTGTTTAATTTGTGGAATAAAGCGGGGTGACGGATCCGGCATCAGAGGATGGAGAGGTAAGGGATCATTCGCGCAATCACTTGGTTGACCCACTTAAGTGATTACCAGCTTGCATCAGTTGCTTTTATAGTGTGCTCTTCTAAAAATACTCTAAAAATCACGGTTATTTTATTTAAATGTTTTTAATGTTTGGGTAGTTTTTGTGTAACCCAGATAGGACAGTCGCAACAACCCAGAGTTTGCATTTGCATTGAGTGCACGCAGATATTTAGCCTTCTCTTCAGGCGACTGCCTAGTTCGCCTATATGAGCCCTGCTCATCGACAGCCTGCCTATTCTGTCAGTGGCCGCCTGTAGATGCACCCTCACCACTCTGGCTACGGGAACAGTGGGGCGGAGGAGAGGGGATCTCCGCTGAGCCCACAAAGGGGCATCTCACGTGCCTGTTCTGGAGAGTGAGGTGGAGACGGATTGATAAGGGCTCACCCCAGTCTAAGCTGGGGAACAATAGTCTGTTAAGGAAGGGGAAGAAAGGGAAGGAGGGGGAAAAAGGGGGGGAGAAGAGAAAAGGAGGAAAAAAGAGAGAAAAAAGGGAAAAAATGAAGAGAAAAGTGAAGAAAGGGACTTTTATCCCTTTGTCCTCCAAAGCGATGCTTTTGGAAGTGTATGTTTACAATAAATTATTTAAAAATCTTTTTTTTTTTAATTTCCTATACATTTATATGGGGAAAACATTAATCACAAGGTTGCCGGTTCGAATCCCACTGTTGCCAGAAATTAACGTTGTTACTTAATTCTGTAATTCACTGTTTTTCATCAGTAAAAATCACATAAATGATGCCCACATTAATTAAATAATTTCTGAAATGACAAATGAACATTTTATTAATTCTATATTACTGATAGTTTATATTTTATTCACAGTTCTGAGTTTTTGCACTTTTAGTTGAAATATATTTCTGCTGCAGTTATTTTCTAAAAATTATAGTTAAAAATAGTTTCTGAAAGAGATACTGTAGAAAAGTAAAACACAAAAAGGAGAGATATTTAATCATGACAAAACTTTTATTTTTCAATCAGTCATAGCCAATTATTCATTGATTCCTTGATTCATTCACATTTTTATTATTTTAGTTATTATGTTGCATATGCTAAAAAACTGAAAACAGAAAAATACACATAAATAATCCTTTCCATTGTCCATGGCTCTTGTGCATTCATTGCAAGTGCAAAAGAACAGAACGCACAGAACAATACGCATGAATAAATCTTTAAAATATTCATGACTCTTGTGCATTCTTTGCAAGTGCAAAAGAACAGAAAACAAAACTATACACATAAATAAAACTTTCCAAATGTCCTTGGCTCTTGTGCATTCTTTAAACATAAAAAAACAAGTTCTCATGTCTCTTGTGCAATTTTTTTTAATAATATTAATAATAAATAAATAAAAAACATCAATAAGTGTTTTTTTTAATCTTGTTTTTTTTATATCCTCCAACCACTGCTCCTTTGGTACTGTCTCTACAGAGGGGCAGTATATAATGCTCTTGTATTGGCTATGCCCAGTCTCCGCTGTCCTGAACTGCCCGCATTTTTTGCATGTGTTGTGAAGTATTTTGCGAGTCAGTTTTCGAACATTAGCAGGAGGGGCAGAGGAGAGGCTGACCCTGAGAGCCTGTGGAGCAGCAACTAGGAAAGGCCCTGTTAGTCCCTGTGAGGCCATTGGTGAGCATCACCAGTTGAGCACCTGGGGGTGGAGCAGGGAGGAGTTGGGGTTTCTCAGCTGGCGGTGACAAAACTACTGGGGCTGAAGCGATGTTTCTCTTCCTCTTCAGCCGTGCCTGGCCCACGGTGCTACTGGGCAGGTGGTATTGGTGAGCTGGGCCTGGTTGGGGGGTGCAGACGGGGGGCGCACATTGACAGGGAGTAGAGGGTCAGCTGCCACAGACAAGCAGCTTGGCAGTTGCAGCCCTTGCATCAATATTGCACTGTCCTGCCTTTTCACTGTCCTGTTGTGCCACTGAACCAGTGTGGTGTGGCTCACATCCACCAGCTGGAGGGTGGTCTGCTGCATAACAGCAGCATTGGCCAGAATGTGCCCCCTGATTTTCCTGTAGTCCTCCAAACTCACATGTTCACACCCACTTTCCAAGATGGCAGCCTATTTTTCGTTCTGTTTAGTGTTTGTTTGTTTTAAGCTTGTCTTTTTAATGGTTTTTAACATCCCCTCTAACAAAATTGTTTGCTTTTAACAAAGTTTGGTGAAAGCCATTTGAAAAATGTGTGGTTTACTCCACAACTTATGAACTATTGTGTATTTGAGTTGGAGAACTATTCCAGGTGCTGTGCCTAATCAGCCTGGCCCTTCAACCATTAACAATTTGCTGCTGTGGGGTTTTGTTTTTTGTTTTTTTGCCCGATAAAGCAGTACAGGCCTACTGTTTTTTTGGAGTACGAGTGGGACGTTTGCCTGGATTTCTGTGTTCATCTACTTTTGGTGTAAACCTGCATCACTCTGCCTGCACCAGCTATAGCCTGGGTCTACACTAAATACAGCCTGGTCTCCTGCTCCAGCCATAGTCTGGGTCTCCACTACAGACTGGGTCTCTGGCTGTAGCCTGGGTCTCTTTCAGCTACAGCCTGGGTCTCTACCAGCTATAACCTGGTTTCATCTACTGCCTGGCCTACATTCCACCAGCTACCAGCTACAGCCTGGGTCTCCACTAGCTATCAGCTATAACCTTGGGTCTCTACTAGCTACACTCCGGCTACCCTGCTCTGTGGTGTGCAAATTCCACCATGGCGAGTATGATTCTTGCTTTAAAGGTTACTGGCTATGCACAGGATTTGGTCGGCAGTCAGGGGGGCTGGATGTATGGCATGAGCCCGGTTTCACAACATGGAAACTTGAAATATTTTTTAAGCCTGTTCCTTTTAAATGACTGTTTTATTCCATCAAAAAACTCTTGCCCCAAAATCACAATGAGTGGTGAGTCTAAAAATTGCAGAAAGCACTGTCTTAATACATGTATGTTGAAATGTATTATTACACTTATGTTGCTGATATCAGGAAATGTGCAACCTAACCCAGGTCCTGGGACCGATATGATATCGTTGCAAACTCCTGCTGATTTTCTAAATAGGTCTGGTATTGGTTTTGTGCACATAAATGTGAGAAGTCTATTGCCAAAAATCGATATGGTCAGAATTTGGGCCAAATCGACAAATGTTGATATTATGGTGTTATCTGAGACATGGCTGGGTAGATCCACTCCTGATAGTTATATTTATATGGAGGGGTATAATATATTTCGTACTGATCGTCGTGCTAAAGGTGGAGGAGTGGCGATCTATGTAAAAAAAATAGTTTGCTAGCTACAGTACAATTATCCAAGTCTGTGCCTAAACAATTTGAATTACTAGTGTTGAAAATTGAATTATCGCAGAGTTGTGTTTTGACAGTTGCGGGATGCTATAGACCTCCTTCTGCGCCAAAAGACACTTTGTCCTCATTGTCTGATTGTTTGTCATCTATGAAATATACCGAATTGGCTTTAATGGGTGACTTAAATTGGGACTGGCTAACTCCTGCATCTGATTTAATTAAAAGTTTTTGTGATTTAGTGAATTTGACCCAAATTATAGACTCGCCTACCAGGCCAAATCCTAAACATCCTGAAAAGTCTACACTCCTTGATTTGTTTTTAACAAATATGCCGCAGAAATACAAAGCTACTGCTGTTTTTGCAAATGATATGAGTGATCACTGCGTTATTACTGGTGTGAGAGATACCAAGATATCTAAATGTAAGCGGCGGATTATGATTAAGAGAAATTTGAAGTTGTTCTGTGAACAAGCTTTTTTAATTGATCTTGATTTTTGTGACTGGACCAGGGTAAATTTGATCCCGGAGCCCGAGATAGCGTTGCAATATTTTAAATCACTATTCTTGGACATTATAAACAAGCATGCTCCTTTTAGAAAATATAAGATTAAAGGGCGTGATAATCCGTGGTTTTCACAGAAATTGTCTAATCTGATCTAATCCATGACCGTGATCTTGCTTGGTCAAAGGCAAAGAATTCCAAAAATAGCTCAGATTGGCAGCATTTTAGGTACCTGAGAAATAAATGTGTCACTCAAATACGCAAAGCAAAATCAGATTTTTATGTAAATGAAATATGTGATAGTTCAGTTAATCCCTCTAAATTTTGGAAAGTTATAAAATCACTGTCTTCTGACTCTAGGGATACTGTCAAAATATATTGAAGTTGAATGATAAAATTATTACAGACAGGAAAAGTATGCTAGATTCCCTAAACCAGCACTTTATATCTTCTGGGTTGTTGTTTGAGCATACAACACAGCAACAGAGGAGACAAGAGGACTACTCTCTATCTAGGGAAAATGTACCTATCGATTTTGATTTTGTTCCTATTGCAATGCAGGAGGTATACGATGCTCTTAGAAGGTTAAATACCAAGAAATCCTCTGGTCCGGATGGGTTGGATCCATACTTTTTAAATATTGCTGCTGAACATATTGCAGAACCTTTGACACACATTTTCAACTTGACTATTGAAACTGGATTAATACCTAGTGTATTGAAGTCAGCATATGTCACTCCTTTATTAAAGGGTGGGGACCGATCAAATCCAAATAATTATAGGCCAATATCTAAGCTATCTGCTTTAGCCAAGGTCTTGGAAGGGCTTATAAGTGACCAGTTGAAAGACTATTTAGAAACAAAAAACATTTTAAATGATTTGCAGTCGGGTTTTCGTAAAAAACAGCACTGTCACTGCCACTATGAAAGTGTTAAATGATTTCATAAATGTTATTGATTCTAAGGAATATTGTGTTGCGTTGTTTTTAGATCTTTCAAAGGCGTTTGACACAGTTGACCACTATGTCCTGGCTCAGAGATTGGTGGATATTGGAATGTCTCCAAAAGCTGTCAAATGGTTTAGCAACTATTTGAGTGGCCGAACACAAAGTGTTCAGGTTGATGGTGTGTCCTCAAACTCATTACTTATACAAAATGGTGTCCCCCAGGGGTCCATTTTGGGTCCCATTTTATTTAATATCTATATAAATGATTTGTGTCAGAATGTAACAAAAGCAAAGTGTCATTTTTATGCAGATGACAACGTTTTGTATAGTTCTGCCTCATCCTTAACAAGTGCCTTAGAAGATCTGCAATCTGCTTTTAACTTTATTCAGAAGAATCTTCATAAAATGAGACTTGTTTTAAACTCAGACAAAACCAAAATTATGTGTTTTTCTAAATCAAGGAAAACAGACGATGCTTGTCAAGTTGTTACACTAGATGAGAAATTAATTGAACGAGTATCAGTCTATAAATATCTTGGTTTCCTTTTAGAAGAAAGTTTGTCTTTTAAGCAGCATATAGAGTGTTTAACAAGAAAACTTAGAGTAAAGTTGGGCTTTTATTATAGAAACAAAGGCTGTTTCTCTTTTAGTGTGAGAAAAACACTCATACAAGCAACATTTCTGTCAATGCTGGATTACGGTGATATTTTATACATGCATGCAAATCAATCTTCGTTGAAAATGCTGGATTCAGTATATCATGCATCATTAAGATTTGTAACTAAGTCTAGTTTTCGTACTCATCATTGTAGCTTGTATGAGAGTGTTGGTTGGCTGTCTTTGCACAATCGCAGGCTAGAGCACTGGTATATTTTTCTTTTTAAGGCTATACTGTACAAATTGCCTTCTTATCTATGTTCTCTTCTGACTCTTAAAGTCACTACCAGCAAATGTAATCTTCGATCATATGGGCAAATCATGTATGACATTCCACGAACGAGAACTGTCTTTGGTGAAAGTGCTTTTAAAGTTTTTGCACCTTTATCTTGGTATAAATTGCAGAATCATCTAAAATGTGACTATTTACCAACAATGACACAGTTTAAAATTAGGATAAAGGACTATCTGAGTACTAAATGCACATGTGCTATTACTGAGCGTTGCTGGTAATTATGTTGAGATGATGTTGAATTGCCAACTGTCTTTTTTTGTTAAATGTTGTTGTGTTGTTCTTGTTACTGTATATGTTTGTTTTTGTTTTTTTAATATGGAACTTTATTCTGCTGTCTTGGCCAGGACTCCCTTGAAAAAGAGATTTTGAATCTCAATGGGATTATTTCCTGGTAAAATAAAGGTAAAAAAAAAACATGAGGACCCATTTGGACACTGTGCCAATCCCCTTCTTCTTAGGACTCTTATGGATGGCACAGAGCTTAACAAAAATGGTCTCTATCAGACGACAACAATCTGGCCACTGGGCAAGGGGGGCAGTGGTGGTGAGTGCATGCCTCTTCACACTCTCCACCCCTGGAGTGAACTCCTGCCTCTTCTTGGGGGATCTTAACCTCCCTGTGTCCAGTCTGCTCTGGTGTCTGGCAGCAAACACCACCCTCTGCTTATCATAGTCCAGCAGGTTCTGCCAAAGAGCAACTATATTGCTCACCTAAGCAGAGAGAGCATATAATACATGGCAAATGAGAAAACAAAACATGTGCAAGTGTTAACATATGACAGGTCAAGGAGGGAAAGTAGAGAAAATTGAATGTTCCTGACCTGCTGGTTGGTGAGGGCCAGAGAGGGCTGATTCCTTAGCTCCACCAGATACTCCGCCAGGCTGCCGACTCTGTCCATGCCTGGCACACCAGCACTATCCAAAGCCTGGAAAAAATAATACAGAATTGAGCAACATTATGAGGATGGTTAAGTGAGACAAAAAAGCATACAGTGCTCAGCGTAAATGAGTACACCCCCTTTGAAAAGTAACAATTTAAACAATATCTCAATGAACACAAAAACATTTTTGCAAAATGTTGACAAGACTAAGTTTAATATAACATCTGTTTAACTTATAACATGAAGTTTAATAATATAACTTAGATTACACATTTTTCAGTTTTACTCAAATTAGGGTGATGCAAAAATGAGTACACCCCACAACAAAAACTACTAAATCTAGTACTTTGTATGGCCTCCATGATTTTTAATGACAGCACCAAGTCTTCTAGGCATGGAATGAACAAGTTGGCGACATTTTGCCAGATCTATCTTTTTCCATTCTTCAAGAATGACCTCTTTTAGAGATTGGATGCTGGATGGAGAGTGATGCTCAACTTGTCTCTTCAGAATTCCCCATAGGTGTTCGATTGGGTTCAGATCAGGAGACATACTTAGCCACTGAATCACTTTCACCCTGTTCTTCTTCAGAAATCCAACAGTGGCCTTAGATGTGTGTTTAGGATCATTGTCATGTTGAAAAAGTGCACGACGACCAAGGGCACGGAGTGATGGTAGCATCTTCTCTTTCAGTATAGAGCAGTACATTTGTGAATTCATGATGCCATCAATGAAATGCAGCTCCCCGACACCAGCAGCACTCATGCAGCCCCACATAAGGACACTGCCACCACCATGTTTCACTGTAGGCACCATGCATTTTTCTTTGTATTCCTCACCTTTGCGACGCCATACAGTTTTGAAGCCATCAGTTCCAAAAACATTTATCTTGGTCTCATCACTCCAGAGTATAGAGTCCCAGTAGTCTTCATCTTTGTCAGCATGGGCCCTGGCAAACTCTAGGCGGGCTTTTTTGTGCCTGGGCTTTAGGAGAGGCTTCATTCGTGGACGGCGCCCATGCATGCCATTCCTCTGCAGTGTACACCGTATTGTGTCACGGGAAATAGTCACCCCAGTTTGGCTTTCTACTTCTTTAGATAACTGCAGTGAACTTGCATGTCGATTTTCTTCAACCCTTCTCATCAGAAGACGCTCCTGACGAGGTGTTAACTTCCGTGGACGACTTGGACGTCTCTGTGAGATGGTTGCAGTTCCATCTTTTTAAATGTTTGTACCACTTTTGCTACAGTATTCTGACTGATAAGTAAAGCTTTGCTGATCTTCTTGTAGCCTTCACCTTTCTTGTGTAAAGAAATTATTTTCTTTCTCAGGTCTTGTGACATTTCTCTTCCATGTGGTGCCATTGCTGACAGCATGAAATGGGAAGGGGTTTTCTTTAAGTAACACCCTTTTATAGTTAACTGTCTGCTGAACACCTGTGTAATGAATAATTAGACTCACCTGTGGTTGAATTCTTGTTAAATTAGACATTTGTAGTCTAAAATTTTGCTTTGCTCCAGAGACTTTCAGTGGGGTGTACTCATTTTTGCATCACCCTAATTTGAGTAAAACTGAACATTTTGTTCTCTAAGTTATATTATTAACCTTACTTTCATGTTATGAGTTAAACAGATGTTATATAAAACTTAGTCTTGTCAACATTTTGGAAAATGTTTTTGTGTTCATTGAGATATTGTTTAAAATGTTACTTTTCAAAGGGGGTGTACTCATTTACGCTGAACACTGTATATATATATATATATTTATAGATGTCTTATTTTTTGACAAGCGTCAACTTCAGACATATAACAAGGTATTTACATACCACAGACTCGTCAGGAGATGCTGATGCACCTGGCGTGGAGGAGCCAGCAGCCAAGGTGGAGGAGGCAGCAGGCTGGGCAGAGGGGGCAGCAGGTTGGATGGAGGAGGCAACAGCCAAGGTGGAGGCGGCAGCAGGCTGGATGGAGGAGGCAGAGGGGGCAGCAGGCTGGATGGAGGAGGCAACAGCCAAGGTGGAGGCGGCAGCAGCCTAAATGGAGGAGGCAGCAGGCTGGGCAGTGGGGGCAGCAGGCTGGATGGAGGAGGCAACAGCCAAGGTGGAGGCGGCAGCAGGCTGGATGGAGAAGGCAGCAGCCAAGGTGGAGGAGGCAGCAGGCTGGATGGAGGAGGTAACAGCCAAGGTGGAGGCAACAGCCAAGGTGGAGGCGGCAGCAGGCTGGATGGAGGAGGCAGAGGGGGCAGCAGGCTGGATGGAGGAGGCAACAGCCAAGGTGGAGGCGGCAGCAGCCTGAATGGAGGAGGCAGCAGGCTGGGCAGAGGGGGCAGCAGGCTGGATGGAGGAGGCAACAGCCAAGGTGGAGGAGGCAACAGCCAAGGTGGAGGGGGCAGCAGGCTGGGCAGAGGAGGCAGCAGGCTGGGCAGAGGAGGCAGCAGGCTGGGCAGAGGAGGCAGCAGGCTGGGCAGAGGAGGCAGCAGGCTGGATAGAGGAGGCAACAGCCAAGATGGAGGGGGCAGCAGGCTGGACGGAGGAGGCAGCAGCCAAGGTGGAGGAGGCAGCAGGCTGGGCAGAGGTAGCAGCAGGCTGGATGGAGGAGGCAGCAGCCAAGGTGGAGGAGGCAGCAGGCTGGATGGAGGAGGCAACAGGCTGGGCAGAGGGGACAGCAGACTGGGTAGAGGAGAGAGTCTCAGAGGAGGGCAGAAAATGGGAGGAGACAGAGAAGCTTGGGTCATCGGTAAGTCTTGATACAGCAATATCATGTGTTTGGTCTTCCCCAAAGCCCTCGTCTTCTTCATCCTCGCCTTCATCCACATCCTCCAGCATGTTCTCTGTCTCTTCTGAGTCGGGGTCCACTACCAGGGGCTCTCCAGTCTGACTCAGGAGGTAGTCAACACCAAGCAGCTCTCCTATGAAAAAATAAATAAATAAATAAAAGGACACACACACACACACACACACACACACACACACACACACACACACATACAGGACCAGTAAAATATTTGGACACATTACTATTTTGAATGTTTTGATTAAATAAGCCTTAATGAGCACAAGACACTTCTTTCAAAAACATTAAAAACAGTCATGTGTTCAAACGTGTGACGAATACTGTACACACATGACTAATTCTAATTTAAGCACTCCATACAGATAGAATGCAACTTTAATCAGACTTCCATGGTTGGGTTTGGTGATGAGAATGATAAAAGGAAAGACTCAGAACATTGAAAACGCAAAAACCAAAAGTATTATGTAACCAGATAAGGGGATGACATACCAGTGTATCTGCCTGGTGGCCTAAAAGTTGGCACAAAAGGCCGACCAAACACCTTCAGGCTGTTGGTGTTGACGCAGTGGGCCATATCCCCGGAGTAGGTGAGAAGGGACTCTGGCTTGCTGGTCACTGATGCAGCCGCCCGATCCTGATTCCACCTATTTAAGCCTTCCAGCAGGTACAGCTGAAAGTTCAGTGCATTTGCACTGGTTCCTAGAAGAAGTAGAAAAATATATACCAATTAAAATGACAAGCCTTTCAATCTGAATAAAAGAAATTGAAATTATTTAAAACATCATACATGTGAGACACCAACCTGGAATGAACCTGTTTAGGTGGCAGTGGAAAGACTCCAGGGATGTGGACCCTCTGGCACAGCGGTACCTTGTCAGGGTGACCCCTGCCTTTGTGGTGGTTCCTACCTCAGTGTAGAGAGGCACACCCGGCATGTCCTGGATACACCTGATGTGGCGTTTCTGCACACGCCAGATGTGCTCCATGCGCACCTCATCCAGCAGAGGCACACCCATAAGGTCCCTCCCATTTGCCCCTCTCAGCTCCTGCAGCAGCCTCTCGATGAGGCGTATGGTGGCCTCCTCACCTCGTGTCCTCCTGCGGCAGTAAAGGCTCAGCTCCTTTTTACTGATGCTCCTGTCCACCAGGATGTCAGTAAGAGCTGGCACACCCTCCTGCATCAGCTGTTTCCTCTTTGCCTGCCGCAACAGGCAGAGGTCTCCAGCATCCCACTCAAAGATGCAGGCAGATAAGCATCCCATGAAAGTGGGGTAGAGGGGATGGGCATCGGTGGTGCAGCCAACGGCCATCCTCCTCATAAAGTGCCAGATGTCCAGTCTTATGTGAAGGTCTGGCCACTCCCCGAACCTGGTCTGCAGCTTGCTTGTTGCTCCCTCACTCACGCAGCAGCCACAGTCCACATAAAGCAGCACTGGGGGTGGAATGGCAGCCTTGTGGTACCGCTCCATTACACCAGCCACCATCCTGTCCAGTCCCGGCCCCTCTTGCACTGACAGCACACTGGTAACTATCTGGCCAACCTCATTTCCGATGGAGGTTACCCAGAGTGCTGTCCCCCGTCCATGACCAGCCAGCTTCTTTGTGATCTGGAATTTACAAATGTAATATTTGTAAACATTTGTGATGTAACGTTTGCAATGACAATAATATTAATGTCTATCTGACAGTATTTATGAACATTACAGAATGTAACAGAGCCAAATAATTTTTTACCTTTTTTGTGGAATCCATCTTTAAGATGTTGCCAAAGATGGATGTGATGCTGGCCTTTATATGTCCAATTCTGGAGAGGATATCCCTGCCATATACTGAGAGCAGCCAACGACTGGTGGGGATGTCGATGGGCTCTGGGGGCTCCTGGCAGACCAACAGATTGAGACTGGGTCGATCGACAAAGTCAGCACACTCCCCAAGATAGTGTGCCAACCGATTCAGCCATTCCTCCCCATGGTTCTCTTTCAACTGCCGCACCAATCGAGCTGGACTGTTGCCCAGTGTCCGGTCTCGAAGCAGCCTAATGACACGGATGTCACAAGCATACCTGAAAAGCACATTGTTGCTGTGATTATTTGCATGTTCATTAGGGAGGGTAATTTCAGTGGTTTAAGTCGTCACAATAACCATCTTTAGACTACTTTACTCACTTGCGGGTCAGGATCAGCCGGAACATTTTCTGGTGCGGCGGGTCAAGCTGGTCCCGGACAGTCTGGCTTGTTGACAGATAATTCAGACAACACGCAGTGCACCTGAGTGTCTCTGTTACCATCAGGTAGTACCTGTCAATGTCCAGGACCTTCCTGGCCCTCTTGTGGACACCATAGCCCATCAGGTTCTTGCCACAAGGACAGAAAACCCTCACCTTCCACAGATGGTAGGGCATCCACACCATCAGCCGATGGGTGAAGAACCGGTCAGGTGTTGGTGTCTGGTGGTAAATGAGGGCCGGGACGGGAGGCTCACACCACAGCTTCAAATCTGTCCGCAGCTTGCCAGAGTGAAATAAGGTGTTGGCAATCCAACCCTGGTCCTGCAAAGGGATGGTCTTGCCTAATTCACCTGGGAGCCGGAATGAAGCTGAGGCCTCGGCAGGGGCTGGCTGGACTCTTCTTGGCTCCTCCTGTTTGGGTGACAATTAGATTTTTGCATAAATAAAGGCTGCACTAATAGACACCACAGTCTTTCCAATAAACTGATGCTAATATACACACAGAGAATGGCGCAGGAATGTGGGTCTGTAATGAAGATGGGGATGGGCTGGGGGTCCTCCCAGAGGCCATAGTTGGTGTCCTCACAGAGGATGGAGAAGGGCTGGGGGGCCTCACAGAGGCCATAGATGGAGTCCTCACAGAAGATGGAGAAGGCGAGGGGCTGGGAGGAGAAGGGCTGGGGGTCCTCCAAGAGGCCATAGTTGGTGTCCTCACAGAGGATGGAGAAGGGCTGGGGGGCCTCACAGAGGCCATAGATGGAGTCCTCACAGAAGATGGAGAAGGCGAGGGGCTGGGAGGAGAAGGGCTGGGGGTCCTCCAAGAGGCCATAGTTGGTGGCCTCACAGAGGATGGAGAAGGTGAGGGGCTGGGAGGAGAAGGGCTTGGGGTCCTCACAGAGGATGGAGAAGGACTGGTGGTCCTCCGTTCTACTAAATTTGGCTTTAGTAAAGCCAACTGTGACCCACCAAACCGTGATTTAGTGAACTAAAAAGAGAAACAAAGTTAATAGCATGATGCAACTACATGAAAGTTACATACATAATATTTTCCTTTTTTGTCTTTTACCTAGAGTCTATTATGTTCTTTGTGTGTGTGTGTGTGTGCGTGTGTGTGTGTGTGTGTCTCTAAAAATGTGAATGGCTTGTCTGATCAGTCTGCAGAAGTATGCTAGAATCATTCTGACCTTGGTGGGCTGTAGATCATGTCAAACAAATTCAAAATGATTCTAAGTATATTAATTACAAAGACAATATTCACCATTGATAAAGTAGGAGGGGGTCTCAGGAATGACCGTGGGGCAGGACCCGTGTCTGAAGCCTCAGACTGTGGAGGTGCAGCAGTGGCCTGTGGTGAAGTAGCGGTGGCAGGCTGTGAAAACAACAGCAGAAGAGCAGAAGATGTAATGAAACAGCACAACAGCATTGAGATGTGTGATGCAATCACAGATCAACAGATACCTGATGCAATATTATGTCATTTTTAAATAGATCACCTTGGTGGTGTGGAATCCACAACTGCAAGCTGTGGACCCACCAAAGAGGGTGGTCTGTCCATGAGCCTGCAGGGGGCATTTCTCAATCTGAAAAATAAGAATTTTACTGTTTACTGATATGGTCTGCATCATTGTCAGGTGACCTGCATACTACATATTATGGTGTATGGTGGCCTCCTCACCTCGTGTCCTCCTGCGGCAGTAAAGGCTCAGCTCCATTTTACTGATGCTCCTGTCCACCAGGATGTCAGTAAGAGCTGGCACACCCTCCTGAATCAGCTATTTCCTCTTTGCCTGCCGCAACAGGCAGAGGTCTCCAGCATCCCACTCAAAGATGCAGGCAGATAAGCATCCCATGAAAGTGGGGTAGAGGGGATGGGCATCGGTGGTGCAGCCAACGGCCATCCTCCTCATAAAGTGCCAGATGTCCAGTCTTATGTGAAGGTCTGGCCACTCCCCGAACCTGGTCTGCAGCTTGCTTGTTGCTCCCTCACTCACGCAGCAGCCACAGTCCACATAAAGCAGCACTGGGGGTGGAATGGCAGCCTTGCGGTACCGCTCCATTACACCAGCCACCATCCTGTCCAGTCCCGGCCCCTCTTGCACTGACAGCACACTGGTAACTATCTGGCCAACCTCATTTCCGGTGGAGGTTACCCAGAGTGCTGTCCCCCGTCCATGACCAGCCAGTTTCTTTGTGATCTGGAATTTACAAATGTAATATTTGTAAACATTTGTGATGTAACGTTTGCAATGACAATAATATTAATGTCTATCTGACAGTATTTATGAACATTACAGAATGTAACAGAGCCAAATAATTTTTTACCTTTTTTGTGGAATCCATCTTTAAGATGTTGCCAAAGATGGATGTGATGCTGGCCTTTATATGTCCAATTCTGGAGAGGATATCCCTGCCATATACTGAGAGCAGCCAACGACTGGAGGGGATGTCAATGGGCTCTGGGGGGTCCTGGCAGACCAACGGATTGAGACTGGGTCGATCGACCATGTCAGCACACTCCCCAAGATAGTGTGCCAACCGATTCAGCCATTCCTCCCCATGGTTCTCTTTCAACTGCCGCACCAATCGAGCTGGACTGTTGCCCAGTGTCCGGTCTCGAAGCAGCCTAATGACACGGATGTCACAAGCATACCTGAAAAGCACATTGTTGCTGTGATTATTTGCATGTTCATTAGGGAGGGTAATTTCAGTGGTTTAAGTCGTCACAATAACCATCTTTAGACTACTTTACTCACTTGCGGGTCAGGATCAGCCGGAACATTTTCTGGTGCGGCGGGTCAAGCTGGTCCCGGACAGTCTGGCTTGTTGACAGATAATTCAGACAACACGCAGTGCACCTGAGTGTCTCTGTTACCATCAGGTAGTACCTGTCAATGTCCAGGACCTTCCTGGCCCTCTTGTGGACACCATAGCCCGTCAGGTTCTTGCCACAAGGACAGAAAACCCTCACCTTCCACAGATGGTAGGGCATCCACACCATCAGCCGATGGGTGAAGAACCGGTCAGGTGTTGGTGTCTGGTGGTAAATGAGGGCCGGGACGGGAGGCTCACACCACAGCTTCAAATCTGTCCGCAGCTTGCCAGAGTGAAATAAGGTGTTGGCAATCCAACCCTGGTCCTGCAAAGGGATGGTCTTGCCTAATTCACCTGGGAGCCGGAATGAAGCTGAGGCCTCGGCAGGGGCTGGCTGGACTCTTCTTGGCTCCTCCTGTTTGGGTGACAATTAGATTTTTGCATAAATAAAGGCTGCACTAATAGACACCACAGTCTTTCCAATAAACTGATGCTAATATACACACAGAGAATGGCGCAGGAATGTGGGTCTGTAATGAAGATGGGGATGGGCTGGGGGTCCTCCCAGAGGCCATAGTTGGTGTCCTCACAGAGGATGGAGAAGGGCTGGGGGGCCTCACAGAGGCCATAGATGGAGTCCTCACAGAAGATGGAGAAGGCGATTGGATGGGAGGAGAAGGGCTGGGGGTCCTCCAAGAGGCCATAGTTGGTGTCCTCACAGAGGATGGAGAAGGGCTGGGGGGCCTCACAGAGGCCATAGATGGAGTCCTCACAGAAGATGGAGAAGGCGAGGGGCTGGGAGGAGAAGGGCTGGGGGTCCTCCAAGAGGCCATAGTTGATGGCCTCACAGAGGATGGAGAAGGTGAGGGGCCTCACAGAGGCCATAGATGGAGTCCTCACAGAAGATGGAGAAGGCGAGGGGCTGGGAGGAGAAGGGCTGGGGGTCCTCCAAGAGGCCATAGTTGGTGTCCTCACAGAGGATGGAGAAGGGCTTGGGGTCCTCACAGAGGATGGAGAAGGACTGGTGGTCCTCCGTTCTACTAAATTTGGCTTTAGTAAAGCCAACTGTGACCCACCAAACCGTGATTTAGTGAACTAAAAAGAGAAACAAAGTTAATAGCATGATGCAACTACATGAAAGTTACATACATAATATTTTCCTTTTTTTGTCTTTTACCTAGAGTCTATTATGTTCTTTGTGTGTGTGTGTGTGTGTGTGTGTGTGTGCGTGTGTGTGTGTGTGTGTCTCTAAAAATGTGAATGGCTTGTCTGATCAGTCTGCAGAAGTATGCTAGAATCATTCTGACCTTGGTGGGCTGTAGATCATGTCAAACAAATTCAAAATGATTCTAAGTATATTAATTACAAAGACAATATTCACCATTGATAAAGTAGGAGGGGGTCTCAGGAATGACCGTGGGGCAGGACCCGTGTCTGAAGCCTCAGACTGTGGAGGTGCAGCAGTGGCCTGTGGTGAAGTAGCGGTGGCAGGCTGTGAAAACAACAGCAGAAGAGCAGAAGATGTAATGAAACAGCACAACAGCATTGAGATGTGTGATGCAATCACAGATCAACAGATACCTGATGCAATATTATGTCATTTTTAAATAGATCACCTTGGTGGTGTGGAATCCACAACTGCAAGCTGTGGACCCACCAAAGAGGGTGGTCTGTCCATGAGCCTGCAGGGGGCATTTCTCAATCTGAAAAATAAGAATTTTACTGTTTACTGATATGGTCTGCATCATTGTCAGGTGACCTGCATACTACATATTATATAATGATATTCAGGTAACTTTACCTTCTGGTAGAGGTCGTACCACTTCCGCTGCCGGGGTGCTGGTCTATTGCTTCCTCCAGAAGGCCAAGCCCCAGAGCTGGCAAAAGCCCTCAAACTAGCCATCCACTCGCCATCACCCATGGCCTTGTGGCTCTTTGGCTTGGTGCTCATCTGAACATAATATGGAAATAATAGTAAAAACTGTGCATTTTTGCAAGTACTTGACAACTACACAGATGTTTTTAATTTGTTTATTATGATACAATTATATATATTCAAGGTGACTAAATAATGGCACCCATTACAACAATTAAACATTATTTTACTACAAATAAAGCAAAACAAGGTTACATTTTATTTTAAGGTGTTACACTTCAATTATACATGTAGGTATTTGAATATTAAATTACTACATGCACTTACTGTAGGGGTAAGATTAGTGTTTGCTTTGGTTTATGGTTAGTTGCATCCAATTATGCATAATTTACTGTTATTTCTATAGTAACTACATACGGCGTTTAATAATGACAATGTAAAATAAAGTGTTACCCTCCCCCAAAAATTTAAATGCATTGTTAATTTAGGTAAAAACTGTAATTAAACATGATAATCAATCTGAAAAAAAGAACACAGTAACTACACTTCTGTATAGTAAAACCATGGTTATTTTTTGTAAGGGTTGTCTATATCTACAACTATTACATTGCTTTTTCATTCAAATTACTATTTGTATCACCTGTATCTGTGTTTATACAAATATTAATCGATCTGAAAATACAAAACATGATTACTACATTTGCACTATATATTATTTTCATAAGAAATTAGTATGTCTACAACTTTACATTGTTTTTCATCCAAAGTGAACTTCAAAACGACTAAATGGTGTTTAATATGAAAAATTACAGGCGGTGTTTAATATGAAAAATTACAGGCGGTGTTTAATATGAAAAATTACAGGCGGTGTTTAATATGAAAAATTACAGGCAAATGGTGTTTGAGATGTGAGATTGTAAGTCATGAAAACAAAAGCATCACATAGTTTTTTTCTTCAAATTTTTATTTATAGCAAAACTGTGTTTATACAGTTGAAAACTGATCTACCAAAAAAAAAACGTTGTTACACTTTCACTATAGTAAAACCATAGTAAATGACTATATCTACAAGTAAGTTATAACGTTGTTTGTTTTTCATTCAGATTTGTATTTAAAGATAAATACAAGATACAAGATTTGTATTTAAAGATAAATACAAAATACAAGATTTGTATTTAAAGCTACACTAACCTGATTCAGAACACTTTATCCACGGACCCAGCGTGGCCATTGGAGATACTTCGGAGCACAGAGTTGAACAATGACCACCTGAATAACCGCAGGAGGCGAAGGAAACACCGCGGGAGACGTGCTGGAATACGCAACAGACTGAGGAAAAGGGCTTACAGCCCTCCTCTACCAAGTATTCTGCTCGCTAATGTCCAATCCTTGGAGAATAAGATGGACGATCTTAGAGCCAGGATTAGTTTCCAACGAGACATTAGAGACTGCAACATCTTTTGTTTGACTGAAACGTGGCTCACGCCCTCGGTCCCGGACACCGCTATAACGCCGTCTGATAACTTTTCTGTTTTACGGATGGACAGATCAGCCGAGGCCGGAAAAAAACAAAGGTGGAGGAGTGTGTTTCTTTATTAACAAGAAATGGTGTGACCCCAGGAATATCTCCATTCTGTCGCGTTCCTGTTCGCCTCATCTGGAGCATCTCTCCATTATCTGCCGCCCCTTCTATCTGCCTCGGGAATTTACATCGATCCTCGTGTCTGCCGTTTATATTCCTCCACAAGCAGACACTAGCGTGGCTTTGTCCAATCTCCACGATGAAATCAGCGGATATGTCAACAAACATCCCGACGCTGCTTGTATCATCACTGGGGACTTTAACAAGGCCAACCTCAAGAAAGTCCTGCCGAACTTTCATCAACACATATCCTGTCCAACCAGAGGACTGAATACACTGGATCACTGCTATACTCCGCTTAATAACGCCTACAAAGCCCACTCACTGCCGGCTTTTGGCAAATCAGATCATGTCGCCATCTTTCTCACACCGGAATACAAACAGAGGATCGCTCGCGAACCGCCGGTGGAGAGGGAAGTGACGCGTTGGTCCCCCCACTCTGAAGCTATGCTACAGGCGTCTCTTGATGACGTCGACTGGGACATGTTCCGGGCGAGTTCATCTGACGTCAGCGAATTCACAGATGTAGCAGTAAGCTTCGTAAACACGCTAACCGAGCAAGCCTCTGAAACGGTAACAATAAGGACATTTACTAATCAGAAACCGTGGGTGGACAGATCAATCCGTGATGCGGTTAACCATCGCACTGCCGCATACAATGCCGGTCTGTTGTCAGGAAACATGAGCGAGTACAAAACATCGTGCTACGCTCTCCGGCGTGCAATACGAGCCGCTAAGCGCCGGTACAGTGAGAAAATTGAGTCACATTTCCAGCTCAATAACTCTCGACGCATGTGGCAGGGACTGAAGACCATCTGTTCCTCTGGAAATAAATCCCCCGCAGAGGTGAGAGCAGATCCGCTGCTGGCCGAAGAACTAAACACCTTCTACGGTCGCTTTGACTGCAATGGCGGCGCAAATCTGCCGAACAGCCCGTCGGGAAGCTGCAGACAGAGCAGCAATGATCATGTAATCACCTTTTCAGAGGATGACGTTCGGAGGGAACTAAAGAGAGTGAACGTCAGGAAAGCAGCAGGACCGGATGGGATTACTGGCCGCGTTCTGAGGTCCTGTGCTGATCAGCTTGCTGGTTTGTTTACTTCCATATTTAATGAGTCCCTTGCTACCTCTGTTGTTCCCACCTCCTTTAAAAAATCTGTCATAATCCCTGTGCCTAAGAACAGTAAACCCTCTTGCCTGAATGACTATCGTCCAGTTGCCCTCACATCGACGGTCATGAAGGTTTTTGAGAGACTTTTAAAGAAACACATTTGCTCCTCCATCCCTGCTACCTTGGACCCTCTTCAGTTTGCCTATCGGCCAAATAGGTCTACTGACGATGCCATCTCCCAGGTACTGCACTCCTCCCTCACTCACATCGACAGCAAAAATGGCAACTATGTCAGGCTGCTATTCATAGACTACAGCTCAGCTTTCAACACTATAGTCCCCACCAAGCTGACTGTTAAACTCTCAGACCTTGGCCTAAACACTTCACTTTGTGACTGGATTCAAGATTTCCTCACCGCCAGACCACAAGTGGTGAAAGTCGGCCAGTTCACCTCCAACTCCATCACCCTGAACATAGGAGCCCCACAGGGCTGTGTCCTGAGCCCCCTGCTATACTCTCTATACACCCACGACTGCGTGTCCTCACACAGCTCCACCTCTATTGTCAAATTTGCGGATGATACTGTGGTTCTGGGCCTCATTAACAACGATGACGAGGCCGCATACTTGGATGAGGTGGAGAGACTTACATCATGGTGCCAGGACAACTGTCTCTCTCTGAACGTGAGCAAAACTAAGGAGCTGATCGTGGACTTCAGGAAGAGACAGCAGCAGCCCTACACTCCTCTTATGATCAGTGGAACCCCTGTGGAGAGGGTGAGTAGCTTCAAGTACCTCGGTGTAAACATCTCCGAGGACCTGACTTGGACTACACACATTCAAACACAGGTTAAGAAAGCCAGGCAAAGACTGTACCATCTGCGACAGCTGAGGAAATTCAGGGTCTCACCAGCTATCCTGAAAACTTTCTATTCAGGGGCCATAGAAAGTGTTCTGACTCAGTGCATCTCAGTGTGGTATAATAATGCCACAAACCAGGACTGCAAAGCTCTGCAGAGAGTCGTGCGCTTAGCTGAGCGCATCTCAGGGTCGGCTCTCCCCTCTCTGCAGCACATCTACCTCAAACGCTGCAGAAGCAGAGCTGTAAAAATCATCAAAGACTCAACTCACCCCGGTAACCATCATTTCTGTTTACTGCCATCTGGCAGGCGCTTCAGGAGCATGATGGCAAAGACTGAAAGACTGAGGAAGAGCTTCTTCCCTCAGGCCATCAGGCTCCTAAACACAAACTCTGTTTCATAAACACTCACAAGACCCATTGTTAACTGTAAATATCATCACATTCTCATCATTGCTGCTCTATGTACATTACCATGAACAACCCGTCTGCACATCCCTCTTATTCACATTACTATTTATTAAGTCCCAGTACACTGTTTTTTCTTTTTTTGTACATCTTATTGTTTTTTGCACATCTTGTTGTTTTTTTGCACATCTTATTGTCTTTTGCACATCTTATTGTTTTTTGCACATCTTATTGTTTTGCACTTTTTTTATTTCATTGCACATTTTACTCTTATTTCTCTTTTTCTTACCATATGTATGCCCTTGTGTTATGTTACTTTATATAATTTGTATTCTTATTATTTTGCACTGTCCACTGAGCGGACCTGATTCGATTACATTTCACTTCTAATTATACCCTGTATAACTATTATGTGACAAATAAAGAAACCTTGAACCTTGAACCTTGATAGACTGTGTTTATACAGTTGTAATCGATCTGCCGAAAACACAACATGGTTAAACGTTACTACGCTACACTGTAGTAAAACCATAGTGAATTTCATAAGGAATGAAGTAAAACCATGGTGAATTTCATAAGGAATGACTACATCTACAGCTGTAACACTTTTCCCCATTCAAACAGAGCTTCAAAACGACTTAAAGGAGTAAAATAAGTAAGATTAAAGGCAAATGGTGTTTAATTGTGGGCAGGTCGTTTATAAATCGTTATCAAGTCGTAGATTATAAATGTAAAACACGGATGAATGACGGATGAAAACGTAACGAATTACCAGTTCAGAACAGAAAATAGAGGGGAAAAAAACATTTATTACTTACTTTGCTCAGTTATCCGTTATTCTGCTGCTGGGCTGAGTTTTTTTTCTGACTCCGAATGAAGCACGCTGAGTGGCTGTGTCCGTTCTCGTTCGGCAACGCGATTGGCTCTCGTCCATTCTCGCTAGGGAGAGTGATTGGCGCCCTCGTCCGTTCACACAATGGACAGCAAGCGACGATTGGCTCTCGTCCATTCTCACATTGGAGAGCACGCGACGCGGTTGGGTTTCGTCCATTCTCACAATGGAGAGCACGTTCTGCGATTGGACGAGGAGACGGCCGTGGAGACAGATGATCCTGCTCCAGGTAGCGCCACAGAGACCGGCGACGTACACTACTCTGGAGTGCGGAGGCAAAATACCAACGCTGTGCATGCCACACATCTCCTGCATTAGCAAACTCAGGTCAAGAGATGCGCTGGAATCTGAGAGACCGTTGGGAAGTGAAAGAAAGCCAAAAGATAAGCCCAATGTGGGGCTCCAACCTACGACCCTGAGATTAAGAGTCTCATGCTCTACCGACTGAGCTAGCCAGGCGACTGAAACAGACTGCTGCATGCCAGTCGCAGTTTTTATCAGTGCCAAAATTTCACGTGTGACACGGAGCCTCACTTTTTGCACAGGCTTGGGAAAACCGCTTGCGGGTAAAGTAGGGGTTAAGCTTAGCGGTAGGCTTAGAGCGGGGCATCCACACTCGGTGCTGGAGGGCCCATGTTCTACAAAGTTTAGCTCCAACCCCAATGAAAACACACCTGAACCAACTAATCAAGGTCTCACCAGGATGACTAGAACCTTCCAGGAAGTTCTTTTGGAGCTGGTTGTAGAGAAACTCTACAGGACTGTGGCCCTCCAGGACAGAGTTTGGAAACCCCTGGCTTGGAGTGTCCTCTGTTTGTTTTAGCCATGCCTGTTGCTGGGGAACACCGCTTGAACAGGCAGAGTAGGCCGATAACATGCACAATCAAAACCCGGAATTAAAGTTCCGTTTCCATCTGTTGCAAGAGAAAGAGAGAGAGCGGTCACTGAAGGCAAACTTCTCCTTATTCCCAAGGGCAAAATGTGAGCCATACTGCAAAAATTGGAACACCCAACCTCCAACCGGAAACTGAAAATACAATGATCCTAGTACATATAGAAGTGCGCCAAATCGATTGACCTCTTGTCCGAAAGCCTGATAGGCTACAAGTTCCGGCAACTCCACATACTTTCCAGGCATGGAGTTCTGTCACTCTGAATGAATACAGTTTGCAAATTCCAACACTATTTTATTTGAAAGTGATTTTCATGGTACTTTGTGGTGCTCCTAGAGCAGGACCTCAATGATCTTCTTTTGACGCAAGGCAACTGACAAAGCTGTGAGCGCTCAAAAGCTGCTACGAACGCTGTGCTAGTGGACAGGTGCATCGTGTGCCTCGCGTTAATTCTAAAGCTTGCAGACACATGGAAGAATGGCAGCAATAAGAATCCTACGTCCCTGGGTGGGCTTGAACCAACAACCTTTCAGTTAACAGCCGAACGCGCTAACCAATTACGCCACAGAAGCTGGGGAACAATAGTCTGTTAAGGGGGGAGATGAAAGGAAAGGAGGGGGAAGAAGGGGGGGGAAGAGAAAAGGAGGAAAAAAGAGAGAAAAAAGAAAAAAAAAGAAGAGAAAAGTGAAGAAAGGGACTATTATCCCTTTGTCCTCCAAAGCGATGCTTTTGGAGGTGCATGTTTACAATAGATTATTTTAAAATCTTTTTTTTTTAAATGTCCCATACATTTATATGGGGAAAACGTTGATCACAAGGTCGCCGGTTCGAATCCCACTGTTGCCAGAAATTAACGTTGTTAATTCATTCTGTAATTCACTGTTTTTCATCAGTAAAAATCACATAAATGATGCCCACATTAATTAAATAATTTCTGAAATGACAAATGAACATTTTATTAATTATATATATTACTGATAGTTTATATTGTATTCACAGTTCTGATTTTTTGCACTTTTAGTTGAAATATATTTCTGCTGCAGTTATTTTCTAAAAATTATAGTTAAAAATAGTTTATTTATTTCTGAAAGAGATACTGTAGAAAAGTTAAACACAAAAAGGAGAGTTATTTAATCATGACAAAACTTTTATTTTTTTATCAGTCATAGCCAATTATACATTGATTCCTTGATTCATTCACATTTGTATTATTTTAGTTATTATGTTGCATATGCAACAAAACAGAAAACAGAAAAATACACATAAATAATCCTTTCCATTGTGCATGGCTCTTGTGCATTCATTGCAAGTGCAAAAGAACAGAAAACAAAACTATACACATAAATAAAACTTTCCAAATGTCCTTGGCTCTTGTGCATTCTTTAAACATAAAAAAACTGAAGTTCTCATGTCTCTTGTGCAAAATAAATAATTATATTAATAATAAATAAATAAAAACATCAATAAGTGTTTTTTTATCTTGTTTTTTTTATGTCCTCCAACCACTGCTCCTTTGGTACTGTCTCTACAGAAGGGCAGTATATAACGCCCTTGTATTGGCTATGCCCAGTCTCCGCTGTCCTGAACTGCCCGCATTTTTTGCATGCGTTGTGAAGTACTCTGCGAGTCAGTTTTCGAACATTAGCAGGAGGAGCAGGAGGAGGAGAGGAGAGGCTGACCCCGAGAGCCTGTGGAGCAGCAACTAGGAAAGGCCCTGTTAGTCCCTGTGAGGCCATTGGTGTCAGCATCACCATTTGAGCACCTGGGGGTGGAGCAGGGAGGAGTTGCGGATTCTCAGCTGCAGGTGACAAAACCACTGGGGCTGAAGCGATGTTTCTCTTCCTCTTCAGCCGTGCCTGGCCCACGGTGCTACTGGGCAGGTGGTATTGGTGAGCTGGGCCTGGTTGGGGGGGTGCAGACGGGGGGCGCACATTGGCAGGGAGTAGAGGGTCAGCTGCCACAGACAAGCGGCTAGGCAGTTGCAGCCCTTGCATCAATATTGCACTGTCCTGCCTTTTCACTGTCCTGTTGTGCCACTGAACCAGTGTGGTGTGGCTCACATCCACCAGCTGGAGGGTGGTCTGCTGCATAACACCAGCATTGGCCAGAATGCGCCGCCTGATTTTCCTGTAGTCCTCCAAGATGAGGACCCATTTGGACACTGTGCCAATCCCCTTCTTCTTAGGACTCTTATGGATGGCACAGAGCTTAACAAAAATGGTCTCTATCAGACGACAACAATCTGGCCACTGGGCAAGGGGGGCAGTGGTGGTGAGTGCATGCCTCTTCACACTCTCCACCCCTGGAGTGAACTCCTGCCTCTTCTTGGGGGATCTGAACCTCCCTGTGTCCAGTCTGCTCTGGTGTCTGGCAGCAAACACCACCCTCTGCTTATCGTAGTCCAGCAGGTTCTGCCAAAGAGCAACTATATTGCTCACCTAAGCAGAGAGAGCATATAATACATGGCAAATGAGAAAACAAAACATGTGCAAGTGTTAACATATGACAGGTCAAGGAGGGAAAGTAGAGAAAATTGAATGTTCCTGACCTGCTGGTTGGTGAGGGCCAGAGAGGGCTGATTCCTTAGCTCCACCAGATACTCCGCCAGGCTGTCAACTCTGTCTATGCCTGGCACACCAGCACTATCCAAAGCCTGGAAAAAAAAACAGAATTGAGCAACATTATGAGGATGGTTAAGTGAGACAAAAATACATATATATATATTTTAGATGTCTTTTTTTTGACAAGCGTCAACTTCAGACATATAACAAGGTATTTACATACCACAGACTCATCAGGAGATGCTGATGCACCTGGCGTGGAGGAGGCAGCAGGCTGGGCAGAGGTAGCAGCAGGCTGGATGGAGGAGGCAGCAGGCTGGATGGAGGAGGCAGCAGGCTGGGCAGAGGTAGCAGAAGGCTGGATGAAGGAGGCAGCAGCCAAGGTGGAGGAGGCAGCAGGCTGGATGGAGGAGGCAACAGGCTGGATGGAGGAGGCAGCAGGCTGGGCAGAGGTAGCAGCAGGCTGGATTGAGGAGGCAGCAGGCTGGAGGAGGCAGCAGCCAAGGTGGAGGAGGCAGCAGGCTGGAGGAGGAGGCAGCAGGCTGGCAGAGGTAGCAGCAGGCTGGACGAGGAGGCAGCAGCAAGGTGGAGGAGGCAGCAGGCTGGGCAGGAGGAGGCAGCAGCCAAGGTGGAGGGGGCAGCAGGCTGGGCAGAGGTAGCAGCAGGCTGGACGGAGGAGGCAGCAGCCAAGGTGGAGGAGGCAGCAGCAAAAGTGGAAGAGGCAGCAGGCTGGGCAGAGGGGGCAGCAGACTGGGTGGAGGAGAGAGTCTTAGAGGAGGGCAGAAAATGGGAGGAGACAGAGAAGCTTGGGTCATCGGTAAGACTTGACACAGCAATATCATGTGTTTGGTCTTCCCCGAAGCCCTCGTCTTCTTCATCCCCGCCTTCATCCACATCCTCCAGCATGTTCTCTGTCTCTTCTGAGTCGGGGTCCACTACCAGGGGCTCTCCAGTCTGACTCAGGAGGTAGTCAACACCAAGCAGCTCTCCTATGAAAAAATTAATTAATAAATAAAAGGACACACACACATATACAGGACCAGTAAAATATTTGGACACATTACTATTTTGAATGTTTTGATTAAATAAGCCTTAATGAGCATAAGGCACTTCTTTCAAAAACATTAAAAACAGTCATGTGTTCAAACGTGTGACGAATACTTTACACACATGACTAATTCTAGTTTAAGCATTCCATATAGTTAGAATGCAACTTTAATCAGACTTCCATGGTTGGGTTTGATGATGAGAATGATAAAAGGAAAGACTCAGAACATTGAAAATACAAAAACCAAAAGTATTATGTAACCAGATAAGGGGATGACATACCAGTGTATCTGCCTGGTGGCCTAAAAGTTGGCACAAAAGGCCGACCAAACACCTTCAGGCTGTTGGTGTTGACGCAGTGGGCCATATCCCCAGAGTAGGTGAGAAGGGACGCTGGCTTGCTGGTCACTGATGCAGCTGCCCGATCCTGATTCCACCTATTTAAGCCTTCCAGCAGGTACAGCTGAAAGTTCAGTGCATTTGCACTGGTTCCTAGAAGAATTAAAATGACAAGCCTTTAAATCTGAATAAAAGAAATTGAAATTATTTAAAACATCATACATGTGAGACACCAACCTGGAATGAACCTGTTTAGGTGGCAGTGGAAAGACTCCAGGGATGTGGACCCTCTGGCACAGCGGTACCTGGTCAGAGTGACCCCTGCCTTCATGGTGGTTCCTACCTCAGTGTAGAGAGGCACACCCGGCATGTCCTGGATACACCTGACATGGCGTTTCTGCACACGCCAGATGTGCTCCATGCGCACCTCATCCAGCAGAGGCACACCCATAAGGTCCCTCCCGTTTGCCCCTCTCAGCTCCTGCAGCAGCCTCTCGATGAGGCGTATGGTGGCCTCCTCACCTCGTGTCTTCCTGCGGCAGTAAAGGCTCAGCTCCTTTTTACTGATGCTCCTGTCCACCAGGATGTCAGTAAGAGCTGGCACACCCTCCTGCATCAGCTGTTTCCTCTTTGCCTGCCGCAACAGGCAGAGGTCTCCAGCATCCCACTCAAAGATGCAGGCAGATAAGCATCCCATGAAAGTGGGGTAGAGGGGATGGGCATCGGTGGTGCAGCCAACGGCCATCCTCCTCATAAAGTGCCAGATGTCCAGTCTTATGTTAAGGTCTGGCCACTCCCCGAACCTGGTCTGCAGCTTGCTTGTTGCTCCCTCACTC
Organism: Oxygymnocypris stewartii; assembly: GCA_003573665.1. Lineage (NCBI taxonomy): Eukaryota > Metazoa > Chordata > Actinopteri > Cypriniformes > Cyprinidae > Oxygymnocypris > Oxygymnocypris stewartii. Next base: position 14,007 of record QVTF01025178.1, on the reverse strand, counting down.
ACGCAGCAGCCACAGTCCACATAAAGCAGCACTGGGGGTGGAATGGTAGCCTTGCGGTACCGCTCCATTACACCAGCCACCATCCTGTCCAGTCCCGGCCCCTCTTGCACTGACAGCACACTGGTAACTATCTGGCCAACCTCATTTCCGATGGAGGTTACCCAGAGTGCTGTCCCCCGTCCATGACCAGCCAGCTTCTTTGTGATCTGGAATTAACAAATGTAATATTTGTAAACATTTGTGATGTAACGTTTGCAATGACAATAATATTAATGTCTATCTGACGGTATTTATGAACATTACAGAATGTAACTTTCCTTTTTTGTGGAATCCATCTTTAAGATGTTGCCAAAGATGGATGTGATGCTAGCCTTAATATGTCCAATTCTGGAGAGGATATCCCTGCCATATACTGAGAGCAGCCAACGACTGGTGGGGATGTCGATGGGCTCTGGGGGCTCCTGGCAGACCATCGGATTGAGACTGGGTCGATCGACAAAGTCAGCACACTCCCCAAGATAGTGTGCCAACCGATTCATCCATTCCTCCCCATGGTTCTCTTTCAATTGCCGCACCAATCGAGCTGGACTGTTGCCCAGTGTCCGGTCTCGAAGCAGCCTAATGACACGGATGTCACAAGCATACCTGAAAAGCACATTGTTGCTGTTATTATTTGCATGTTCATTAGGGAGGGTAATTTCAGTGGTTTAAGTCTTCACAATAACCATCCTTTAGACTACTTTACTCACTTGCGGGTCAGGATCAGCCGGAACATTTTCTGGTGCGGCAGGTCAAGCTGGTCCCGGACAGTCTGGCTGGTTGACAGATAATTCAGACAACACACAGTGCACCTGATTGTCTCTGTTACCATCAGGTAGTACCTGTCAATGTCCAGGACCTTCCTGGCCCTCTTGTGGACACCATAGCCCGTCAGGTTCTTGCCACAAGGACAGAAAACCCTCACCTTCCACAGGTGGTAGGGCATCCACACCATCAGTAAAAGAGGGCTGGGACAGGAGGCTCATACCACAGCTTCAAATCTGTCCGCAGCTTGCCAGAGTGAAATAAGGTGTTTGCAATCCACCCCTGGTCCTGCAAAGGGATGGTCTTGCCTAATTCACCTGGCAGCCGGAATGAAGCTGAGGCCTCGGCAGGGGCTGGCTGGACTCTTCTTGGCTCCTCCTGTTTGGGTGAAAATTAGATTTTTGCATAAATAAAGGCTGCACTAATAGACACCACAGTCTTTCCAATAAACTTGCTAATATACACACAGAGAATGGTGCAGGAATGTGGGTCTGCAATGAAGATGGGGATGGGCTGGGGGTCCTCTCAGAGGCCATAGTTGGTGTCCTCACAGAGGATGGAGAAGGGCTGGGGGGCCTCACAGAGGCCATAGATGGAGTCCTCACAGAGGATGGAGAAGGGCTGGGGGGCCTCACAGAGGCCATAGATGGAGTCCTCACAGAGGATGGAGAAGGGCTGGGGGGCCTCACAGAGGCCATAGATGGAGTCCTCACAGAAGATGGAGAAGGCGAGGGGCTGGGAGGAGAAGGGCTTGGGGTCCTCACAGAGGATGGAGAAGGACTGGTGGTCCTCCGTTCTACTAAATTCGGCTTTAGTAAAGCCAAGTGTGACCCACCAAACCGTGATTTAGTGAACTAAAAAGAGAAACAAAGTTAATAGCATGATGCAACTACATGAAAGTTACATACATAATATTGTCCTTTTTTGTCTTTTACCTAGAGTCTATTATGTTCTTTGTGTGTGTGTGTGTGTGTGTGTGTGTGTGTGTGTGTGTGTGTGTGTGTGTGTGTGTGTGTGTGTGTGTGTGTGTGTAAAAATGTGAATGGCTTGTCTGATCAGTCTGCAGAAGTATGCTAGAATCATTCTGACCTTGGTGGGCTGTAGATCATGTCAAACAAATTCAAAATGATTCTAATTATATTAATTACAAAGACAATATTCACCATCGATAAACTAGGAGGGGGTCTCAGGAATGACCGTGGGGCAGGACCCGTGTCTGAAGCCTCAGACTGTGGAGGTGCAGCAGTGGCCTGTGGTGAAATAGCGGTGGCAGGCTGTGAAAACAACAGCAGAAGAGCAGAAGATGTAGTGAAACAGCACAACAGCATTGAGATGTGTGATGCAATCACAGATAAACAGATACCTGATGCAATATTATGTCATTTTTAAATAGATCACCTTGGTGCTGTGGAATCCACAACTGCAAGCTGTGGACCCACCAAAGAGGGTGGTCTGTCCATGAGCCTGCAGGGGGCATTTCTCAATCTGAAAAATAAGAATTTTACTGTTTACTGATATGGTCTGCACCATTGTCAGGTGACCTGCATACTACATATTATATAATGATATTCAGGTAACTTTACCTTCTGGTACAGGTCGTACCACTTCCGCTGCCGTGGTGCTGGTCTATTGCCTCCTCCAGAAGGCCAAGCCCCAGAGCTGGCAAAAGCCCTCAACCTGGCCATCCAGTCGCCATCACTCATGGCCTTGTGGCTCTTTGGCTTGGTGCTCATCTGACCATAATATGGAAATAATAGTAAAAACTGTGCATTTTTGCAAGTACTTGACAACTACACAGATGTTTTTAATTTGTTTATAATGATACAATTATATATATTCAAGGTGACTAAATAATGGGACCCATTACAAAAATTAAACATTATTTTACTACAAATAAAGCAAAACAAGGTTACATTTTATTTTAAGGCATTACACTTCAATTATACATGTAGGTATTTGAATATTAAATTACTACATGCACTTATTGTAGTGATTAGTGTTTGCTTTGGTTTATGGTTAGTTGCATCCAATTATGCATACTTTACTGTTATTTCTATAGTAACTACATACGGCGTTTAATAATGACAATGTAAAATAAAGTGTTACCCTCCCCCAAAAATTTAAATGCATTGTTAATTTAGGTAAAACTGTGGTTAAACATGATAATCAATCTGAAAAAAAGAACACAGTAACTACACTTCTGTATAGTAAAACCATGGTTATTATTTTGTAAGGGTTGTCTATATCTACAACTATTACATTGCTTTTTCATTCAAATTACTATTTGTATCGCCTGTATCTGTGTTTATACAAATATTAATCGATCTGCAAATACAAAACATGATTATTACATTTGCACTATATATTATTTTCATAAGAAATTGGTATGTCTACAACTTTACCTTGTTTTTCATCCAAAGTGAACTTCAAAACGACTAAATGGTGTTTAATATGAAAAATTACAGGCAGTGTTGGATATGAAAAATTACAGGCAAATGGTGTTTTAGATGTGAGATTGTAAGTCATGCAATTTTTATTTATAGCAAAACTGTGTTTATACAGTTGAAAACTGATCTGCCAAAAAAAACGTTGTTACACTTTCACTATAGTAAAACCATAGTAAATGACTACATCTACAAGTGAGTTATAACGTTGTTTGTTTTTCATTCAGAATTGTATTGAAAGATAGACTGTGTTTATACAGTTGTAATCGATCTGCCGAAAACACAACATCGTTACTGTACACTGTAGTAAAACCAAGGTGAATTTCATAAGGAATGAAGTAAAACCATGGTGAATGAATTTCATAAGGAATGACTACATCTGCAACTGTAACACTTCTCCCCATTCAAACGGAGCTTCAAAACGACTTAAATGAGTAAAATAAGTGTTAAGATAAAATGCAAATGGTGTTTAATTGTGGCAGGTCGTTTATAAATCGTTATCAAGTCGGAGATTATAAATGTGAAACACGGATGAATGAAGGACGAAAACGTAACGAATTACCAGTTCAGAACACAGAAAACCGAGGGGAAAAAAACATTTATTACTTACTTTTGCTCAGTTATCCGTTATTTCGCCGCGGGGCTGAGTTTGTTTTCCGACTCCGAAATGAAGCGCGCTGAGTGGCTGCGTCCGTTCTCGTTCGGCAACGCGATTGGCTCTCGTCCATTCTCACTAGGGAGTGTGATTGGCTTCTCGTCCATTCTCACAATGGAGAGCGCTCGCGACGATTGGCTCTCGTCCATTCTCACAATGGAGAGCGCGCTCTGCGATTGGACGAGGGGAGACCGACGATCCTGAGCCAGGTAACGCCACAGAGACCGGATACGTATGCTCCTCTGGGATGTGGTGGCAAAAAAGCAATGCTGTGCTAGACACTTTGCAGAGAGTCAACACGTCTCCTGCATTAACAAATTTAGGTCAAGAGCCCCGCTGTAAACTGAGAGCCGTTGGGAACTGAGAGAAATCTAATAGATACGCCCAACTTGGGGCTCGAACCCACGACCCTGAGATTAAGAGTCTCATGCTCTACCGACTGAGCTAGCCGGGCGGCTGTGGTGGATTTCTGCGGGCCTGTCGTGGTTTTTATCAGTGCTCAAATTTTACGGGCAAAAAGGAGCCTCTCTTGCACAGGCTTGGGAAAACCTCTTATGGGTAAAGTTAGGGTTAAGCCTAACGGTAGGCTTAGAGCAGGGGCGTCCACACTTGGTCCTGGAGGGCCCATGTTCTACAAAGTTTAGCTCCAACCCCAATGAAAACACACCTGAACCAACTAATCAAGGTCTCACCAGGATGACTAGAACCTTCCAGGAAGTTCTTTTGGAGCTGGTTGTAGAGAAACTCTACAGGACTGTGGCCCTCCAGGACAGAGTTTGGAAACCCCTGGCTTGGAGTGTCCTCTGTTTGTTTTAGCCATGCCTGTTGCTGGGGAACACCGCTTGAACAGGCAGAGCAGGCCGATAACATGCACAATCAAAACCCGGAATTAAAGTTCCGTTTCCATCTGTGGCAAGAGAAAGAGAGAGAGAGAGAGCGGTCACTGAAGGCAAACTTCTCCTTATTCCCAAGGGCAAAATGTGAGCCATACTGCAAAAATTGGAACACCCAACCTCCAACCGGAAACTGAAAATACAATGATCCTAGTACATATAGAAGTGCGCCAAATCGATTGACCTCTTGTCCGAAAGCCTGATAGGCTACAAGTTCCGGCAACTCCACATACTTTCCAGGCATGGAGTTCTGTCACTCTGAATGAATACAGTTTGCAAATTCCAACACTATTTTATTTGAAAGTGATTTTCATGGTACTTTGTGGTGCTCCTAGAGCAGGACCTCAATGATCTTCTTTTGACGCAAGGCAACTGACAAAGCTGTGAGCACTCAAAAGCTGCTACGAACGCTGTGCTAGTGGACAGGTGCATCGTGTGCCTCGCGTTAATTCTAAAGCTTGCAGACACATGGAAGAATGGCAGCAATAAGAATTCTACGTCCCTGGGTGGGCTTGAACCACCAACCTTTCAGTTAACAGCCGAACGCGCTAACCAATTACGCCACAGAGACCGGATACGTATACTCCTCTGGGATGTGGTGGCAAAAAAGCAATGCTGTGCTAGACACTTTGCAGAGAGTCAACACGCCTCCTGCATTAACAAATTTAGGTCAAGAGCCTCGCTGTAAACTGAGAGCCGTTGGGAACTGAGAGAAATCTAATAGATACGCCCAACGTGGGGCTCGAACCCACGACCCTGAGATTAAGAGTCTCATGCTCTACCGACTGAGCTAGCCGGGCAGCTGTGGTGGATTTCTGCGGGCCTGTCGTGGTTTTTATCAGTGCTCAAATTTTACGCGGAAAAAGGAGCCTCTCTTGCACAGGCTTGGGAAAACCTCTTATGGGTAAAGTTAGGGTTAAGTCTAACGGTAGGCTTAGAGCAGGGGCGTCCACACTTGGTCCTGGAGGGCCCATGTTCTACAAAGTTTAGCTCCAACCCCAATAAAAACACACCTGAACCAACTAATCAAGGTCTCACCAGGATTACTAGAACCTTCCAGGAAGTTCTTTTGGAGCTGGTTGTAGAGAAACTCTACAGGACTGTGGTCCTCCAGGACAGAGTTTGGAAACCCATGGCTTGGAGTGTCCTATGTTTGTTTTAGCCATGCCTGTTGCTGGGGAACACCGCTTGAACAGGCAGAGCAGGCCGATAACACGCACAATCAAAACCCGGAATTAAAGTTCCGTTTCCATCTGTGGCAAGAGAAAGAGAGAGAGAGAGAGCGGTCACTGAAGGCAAACTTCTCCTTATTCCCAAGGGCAAAATGTGAGCCATACTGCAAAAATTGGAACACCCAACCTCCAACCGGAAACTGAAAATACAATGATCCTAGTACATATAGAAGTGCGCCAAATCGATTGACCTCTTGTCCGAAAGCCTGATAGGCTACAAGTTCCGGCAACTCCACATACTTTCCAGGCATGGAGTTCTGTCACTCTGAATGAATACAGTTTGCAAATTCCAATACTATTTTATTTGAAAGTGATTTTCATGGTACTTTGTGGTGCTCCTAGAGCAGGACCTCAATGATCTTCTTTTGACGCAAGGCAACTGACAAAGCTGTGAGCGCTCAAAAGCTGCTACGAACGTTGTGCTAGTGGACAGGTGCATCGTGTGCCTCGCGTTAATTCTAAAGCTTGCAGACACATGGAAGAATGGCAGCAATAAGAATCCTACGTCCCTGGGTGGGCTTGAACCACCAAGCTTTCAGTTAACAGCCAAACGCGCTAACCAATTACGCCACAGAGACCGGATACGTGTGCTTCTCTGGGATGTGGTGGCAAAAAAGCAATGCTGTGCTAGACACTTTGCAGAGAGTCAACACGTCTCCTGCATTAACAAATTTAGGTCAAGATCCCCGCTGTAAACTGATTGGGAACTGAGAGAAATCTAATAGATACGCCCAACGTGGGGCTCGAACCCACGACCCTGAGATTAAGAGTCTCATGCTCTACCGACTGCGCCAAGGCCGCAGCCTGTTAGTCGAGGTAAAGAAGCAAGAAAAGGCACAGCGACGCGAGTTCGCGTCCCGTTCCGACCAGTGATGGAATTCGTGGAATGTGTCCGTTTAACGCTGCTAGTGCATGCGTGTGTCATCGTCATTGTCCTCCTTAGTTTAATCGAACGTAAATTCGTCCTCTGTACTTTAATTTGAGCACTCTCCAACGTAAACACTCTGTTTCGTTCATACTGGACGCCGGAGGGCGCTCTCTCTCACAGAAAGTCCAAAAACGGACTCGTAGAAGTACTCATTTGTGACGCTCCAGCAAATCCATAATATGGACAAAGGCATCCAGCTGTCACTGGATTTGAAATAAAGCTTTTTTTTTTATGATGAAACGTAGACAATAAACACATACGATTGCAACAATATACGGTTTGCGATTTTCAGGCCATCTTCTTGGTGCATTTTCATAACAAAATATATGAATAATGCTGTGCTAATTGACACATTTATTTACAGTATAGAAACTATAAATTATATTTTCTGCCTTATTCTGACTGTTTTTATTGTGTGTTTTAGTTATGTAATACTGGACGATTTTTTTGGTGTTTACAGCTTTTTATTGTGAGAATACAAATAGGCACAAAAACAATGTGAGGGACAAGATTAACAAACCTTTTTATTTGCATAGATTTGTAATCAATACAAAATGTAGAAGAGCAGTGCAATTTTCACACATCAAATTAAAATAATAAATAGCAAATCAAAACAAACATTTGCAGTGCAATTTTCACACATCAATTTAAAATAATAAATAGCAAATCAAAACAAACATTTGCAGTGCAATTTTCACACATCAATTTAAAATAATAAATAGCAAACCAAAACAAACATTTTCCACAGTACTGCAATTTTGTCTTAGCCTAAATAAATAATAAAACAAAGCCCACACATAAATAACAAGGTAAACGTACCAATATATATATATATATATATATATAAATAATGGTATATTTACCTTGTTATTTATGTGTGAGATGTTTATTATTATTCATTCAATACATTTTAATATTTTCCCAGCAGAAGAAACAAGCAGGGAAGAAAAAATAAAAAAAAGAACCAAGATGCATATAAAGCAAATATTAACCAAATAAATAAACAAAAATAATGTGCTGAAAGAGCAATTTTAAGAAGCTGGAGTGTTGTCATTTCCTGTTTTTTTTTTCTATAACCTCGTTCCTCCAGCACAGCCCTCCATTCACCATATGATTGAGTCTCAGCCTCGTTGCAGTACCAGTTGCCAAAGTACTGAAGATGTGATGGTGGGTTTCTCTCTTTGTTACATTTTCTGCAAAGAATGACGTCTGTCTTCCTCACATATTTTCTTGTGACAGTTCCAGTCTGTTCCCTCTCCTGTTTTCTCTTTCTGTATTGCTGAGTTGAGTAAGGAACAGCTTGACTGGATGTTTGTGTCAGTGCTGATGATGGCATAGCTGAAGGTAATGGGAGGTTGAAGAACATCACCTGAGAAGTACCGGGCACTGTAGAGGAACTGTAGGAAGCTGTAGGAAGCTGCACATGTGGTAAAAGGAAAGGGAGAGAGACGGGTGGTGCTGGTGCAATGACAGGAAGTCCTTGATGAGATGGTGGAGCCTGAGAGATGGCCCGAGGTTGTGACCTCCCCTTGAGTTTTGCCTCCCCAGCAGTGTTTAGTGGCAGGACAAAAGGTGAGGCTCAGCCAAATTGCCTAAATAGAGAGTTGGTCCTTTCTGCATAGCCGCAGGAAGCTTCTCAGGTCCTGCCATGGGTGCGTCTGGGGCTCGGATACCCTGCTTCAAAATCTCCTGTTCCTGTGACTTGCAACGCCTGCTGAACCTGGGAAAACATAAAACAACTAATATTAATAAACATTTAAGCAATTATACAAGAGATGGTGTGATCAACTACTATTTGATCACAACTATGAGGCAGCAGCATGACACAGCTGGGATCACATAGCAATTGATCACACCCTCGTCTCATGTTTTATGTCTTTTGTAAAATGGCTACTTCATTGATATTAACATTGTATTATGGATTATGGATTCTTGCAGTCCGTTAAAGACCATGTTGTGACTCGTGAGCAATAAATCTTATCTTTCATAATGGAGAAGAAAACAGAAGTTGGACTCTTGTTGATTTGTTTCTAGACCCGTCAAAAGCAGCCACGGTTACATTAAGTCAATCGCGTCAATTACTTGAACCCTCTGTGTAGCCCTCAGCGGCTTTAAGTTTAGGCTTAGCTGTAAAAATGCGAATTTACTCACCATTGTGTGACTGTTGCAGCGTTCACTTCTGGGAGCTGGATGGTGGTCTCGCTCATCACCTTGGCATTGGTGAGGATGCACTCTCGGATGTGCTTGTAAACACGTGCTACCATTGTGAATCGGGACACCCTCACTCCGTCACAGCGCACCGCATTTGGGTAGAGAGCACAGAGTCTTGTGAAGATGGCCTCCACCACTCGGTTGCAGTCAGGCCACTGTGCAGGACTATAAGCCCCAACGAAACACCTGCAAATTACAGCAGAATACATATTATTAATGTAAGATTGTTTTCAATGTGTGATTTTTACTCTGATATTTGTATTGTTTTATTTTTCCTTTTCTATTCTGTCTGTCTGTTTTGTTTTGTTTGGTTTTGTTTTGCTTTGTTTTGTCTAGATGATTTTTTCATATCTGTGCATGGTTATGTTGACTTGTTTGTTTTCTAGGGTCGATGTTTAAATATCATATGAATAAATTAGGTCTCTACTGGCTTACTGTGTGGTGGCATTATTACAGCTTTACATGGTGTCGTTAGTCAAATTTTGCAACAATATTGATCCAAAATGATTTTATTGATAAAGAAATTATTGTCTTGCTTCTGCCAAAGAAAATAGTCCTGAGGCGGAGGTGGTACTATCTCCTGATCCATGTGCACACAATGTACCTACCATTTAACTGGCTGAAACAAAAAAAAATGTTACACAACATATAAGTGTTATAGTAATTATATGATTGAAGAAAATTACAATTATAAAGTAACATTTTACAAAAAAATCAAACCTGTTGAACCATGTGTGTGTTTAAATAAACCGCTTTCATTCACTCATACAGAGGTGATCACGTAATTAGAGTTAATACTCATCAGATCGCGTAAATAAGTGGATATTGAATAGAAATTATGATTCTGTGTAAAGAAATATAAAGTAAACTTATACAAAAATATCAGTATTTTTGCAAATATGAACTAAAAGCTCTAATGGACGCTGTTTAGGGATGCTTTCACTGACTGCCTGCTTGAGTTTTGTCACAACCAGAGGTGGCACAAAATTTAGCGGAGACGGCCGCCGCATAATTCTCTATGCAGGAAAAACCCTGAACTAGATTAAGTTTGAATTTAACAAGCTGCAGGAAGATAACCTAGTCATGAAGGCATCAGGTTTATCTCATTTTACTAGAAATCCTTACTAAACAAATAAAGCTGGAGGTGATATTGCAACCGATTTCAGTTATATTAAAAATGTTTTTATACAAAACTTTTTAGACAATCAAGACCATGTGTTTGCTAAACTCAACATACCTTTTGGTGCTCTCCACACCTGGTGCCACAATCTTCTTAGTGGCCCTGAATCGTCCCTGTTTTAGGGTGGTTTGGTGACGTGGTGGGTAAATGGTCTTCTTCTTGTCATACTCCCCCAATGCCTGCCATAGGGTGATGATCTTAATGCACTCTTCTCCAGTCAAGGCCAGACGATGGTCTCTGAGGCTAACCAAAAACTCTGCCAAGTCCTGCACAGCTCCATACCCCTCAATATTATCTGGTCCAACAGAATCCTAAAATGAAAGATAATTTAGGAACTTTTGATAGCAGCAATGAACACAAATATTAACATGAAAGCACAGCCAACATAACCCAGATTTTGTTAACACACATGTTAATGAACATTAAAAAAGAAACTGGGCTCTTACATCATGTGAAGAGTTCTCTTTAGATGCTGGAAGATCAGTTTCTGTTTCTGCAGATAATTGGTCCACCGGAACTACATGAAAAAGGTGAATATTTAGTTTAAATTTGTATTTATGTCTTTCAATAGGACCCATATACACTTAGAGTTAGTGTGACAACAAATATCGAAACCTCTATGAATACTTTGGTAAAACTAACAGCTATGTGCTCCAGGAGAGAGTGCTGGCTTTGATTGAGTGTGCGGTGAGCTGGACATCACTGGTGATGGAGGAACCACAGACAGTGATGACATGGAGCTGGTGACAGGAGATGTCACTGGTGATGGAGGGACCACAGACAGTGAATACGTGGAGCTGGTGACAGGAGATGTCACTGGTGATGGAGGGACCACAGACAGTGATGACATAGGGCTGGTTGCTGGAGGGGTTGGCGATGATTCTGCAGACACTAATGCTTCTGAAGAGGCAGCAGGTGTCCGTTCTGTGTCAAAGGTGGGGACAGTGATGTCCTGAAACTCCTCAAGTTCAGCATATCCTTCATCCACTTCTACACCAACCTCAGAGGTCTCTGACTCTTCAATGGCCAACTTGTAGTCCTGCAGAACTTTACCAGTTTGATGGTAAAGATATTCCACTCCAATAAGCTCACCTTTACAATATTAAAACATTGACAATTAGATAACATACTAGGATAATATATTATAACTCAGTGGTTAAATGGAGGGTGTACACTTGAATTAAATTGTCACCAAAAACAACATATAGTTATCTACCAGTGTACTGTCTTGGCCCAACATAAGGGACGATTTTCATGCCCATAAGCTCCTCTGCAAGAGTATTCACAGCATGACGCAGAAGATGATTGTAGGAATGTAGCTGCGGCTCATCAGTTGTTGCTGCCACAGCCCGGTCCTCATTCCACCTTGCAAGTCCATCCAAAAGATATGCCTGGAAGAAGGTGTCACTTGCCAGTGTACCTGTAAATTCAAAACAGAAAAAAATTACAAATACATACATTTCATATAAATACACAAATAGCTGTTATTGCAATTCTTATAATTATTTCAATATATAATTAAATCAAATCTTATTTAATAATACAGTTAAATCACTTACTAACCTGGAATGAATCTGTTAAGGTGCAGGTGAAACGACTCAAGCGAAGTGGAACCTCTGGCACAGCGGTAGGTTGGCAGACGGTGCCCTCCCTTCACTAATGTGCCCGTCTGCATGTAGAGCGGCACACCTACAGGATCTTGGATGCAGGCCATATGTTTCCGCTGGGACTTCAAGATCTCTTTCATCCGAGCTGAGTTTATTAGTGGGACTCCCAGAGTGTCACGACCAGCATCTCCATCAAAGGCCTGAATATGGCTCTCAATCATCGCCAGGGTCTCCTTTGTCCCACGAGTGGTTCTTCTGCAATGTAGAGCTAGCTCACTACGGCTGATACAGCGCAGCACATCAGCCTCGGATGATGGTTTCCAGTCAGCTTCTAGCTCTGCTCGCTTCGCCTTCTTCAGGGCCTTCAGGTCGACCTGGTCCCACATAAAAATACAGTGGCTGAGGCGACTCATAAATGTGGCATACAATGGATGAGAGTCGGTGGTGCAACCCACCGCAAACCTCCGCATGAAGTGCCATATATCTAATCGGATGGTCATTTGCTCCCACTCTTCAAACATCCTCCTCAGAAGAGTGTTGCCACAGCAGTCTCGGTCGACATACAGTACCGCAGGAGGAGCCACCCCAGCCACTCTGTATCGCTTGATGATGCCTTCAATCATTGGCCCGAGACCAAAACCCTCACTGGCTGTGAGCACGGACATAATCACCTGTCCATGCTCATTACCAATATTGGTTGCCCAGGTAGCAGTGCCATAGCTGCGTCCTGCCAGTTTTCTGGCCACTTTTTTAGTAGAATCCATTTTTAAGATCCGACCATATTGTGATGTGATAGTGGCCTTGATTTCATCCAGCCTTTGCAGGACATCCTGGGCATACACCTGCATCAACCACCGGTGCTTAGGGACAGAAGGCATTGAAGGAGCAGGTTCAAATGTCACAGGCAGGATCAGGCTCGACTTTACAGCACTGGCAATCCCCTTGCAATCTGTCAGATACTGGACTGTCTTTTGCAACCAGATGTCAGCATGACGCTCCTGCAGCTTGCGCTGGATCTGGCTGCTGCTGTTTCCCAGCCCTCGCTGACGCATCAAACTTACTACCTCAAAGTCACATGCAAGTTTTGATGTAAGAATGCAAGGGAACTGAACCCTGTGGCCAATGTCGAGCTGGGAGACGATGTCATGGCTCCAGCTGATGACCTTCCTCTTACATCTTCGGCAGGCCAGGTACTCAGATGCAACAAAGTACATCTTACCCATGGCAACCACCAGCCTGATCTTTTGATGCAAGCCAGCTGAGGTTAGAAGGTCTTTCTGACAGTCTGGATGTGGACAGGTCAGCTTCACTTGCCACAGTTTTCGTGGCATCCAGAGCAGCAGGGGATGGCCAAAGTAATTCTCCAAGGAAGGTGGATTACTGGTCTTCAGTGGTACCTGTAGAGGATACCACCAAAGTTTGTCCACCCTGCCAAAGACCAGCTCAGGATGCCCCTGCGCTGTCCACCTGAACAGGGCCTTGGATATCCACCTCTGGTCCACTTCAGGCAGAGTGTGTATCCATCCAGCTGGAAGACAGACTCGTCGTGCTGGAAAAAACAAAACAAAACAAAAACAGAAAAAAACACATAAAAAATCAAATGTAAATTCACATTGCTTCACTTTACTTTATTATCCCTGGAAAATAAACGTGAATATTTTTTGTAGGTTTTAAATAAGCTTGTATAAACTTACATTCCACATATGCCTCCTCAAACTTAGTCGCCTCTGCCAGCAATGTGCTGTCATCTATCTCAGTGGACACAGAGGGGCGGGTGAGGGTGGCTGAGGTCCCTGTGGCTGCCTCAATGGACACAGTCGGGTGGCTGAGGGTGGCTGAGTGCCGCGGACGTGCCTGGGCCAAAGCTACAAAACAAAACACAGGACAAAAAGCAATAAATACTAAACAAACCCAATAAGTGTTATACAAATAAATTTTTGCTTACAAGGTGTGGCTTTGCGGGGGGAAACAAGCCTTTCTAATGTCTTGGTCAGGTTTCTCTGATTAGGCAACTTCCCAACCAAGAGGGAGCGGAGAGAGGCAGTGGAAGTAT
>QVTF01025177.1:0-43625 GCA_003573665.1 Oxygymnocypris stewartii | reverse complement strand
TTCGGGACTAATTAAATTGCACGAAAAATTAGCTATTTGTAATACTTTATTATTTTTTTATACAGTAGATGCTTTTGTAGTGTTTATTAATATTTTAAATTCGGTTTTAATTGTATATTTTCATTTTTATCTTTTTTTTGTTATAAAATTATTTTAAATTAATTTAATTTAATATTTAATTTTTTCTATATATTTCTCTATTGTCACAACAACCCCCCACTCCCGCAACAGTTTTTAAAATAATTTTGTACTTTTTTCATCTAATATTTATATTTTATTTCAGTTACTGAATTTTATATTTTTTTATATACATTTTCTATGTATTACAAATAAATTAACAGCAATATTAACCTAAATATACTTTTACTTTACTATGATATATTAAAACTGCCACACATTTTGAAGCAAATGCAAATGAATCATTAAAGGAATAATCTGAAAAGAATTATAACTTACATTGTTTTCAAAATCTATATGAATTTTTAATATTTAAAAAATATATCATGGAAACAAGCATAGATAAAATAATATAACAAATAATTGTAAATAATATGTATTAATATTCTAATAATTATTCATATTAATAAGATCTGATAATATTTAATATTTTGCTATTAAATTTTTTTGTATTTGACAATATATATATATATATATATTTGCAAACCTAGCATATGTAATTCCTACATTTAGCTATGTAAATAAAAACATATCAATACAAATGTACCAAAATTATACCTATGAAAACAAAACAAAAAAAGACAAAAAGGAACAACTTCTTCCATATCTTTAAGTCATGTAGTACCTCTAAATGCATCCCTTCTTCACGTCTCCCATAGCCGCTCCCAACTTCAAACAGAAACACGTCAGGAAAACCGAAGTCACCCAGAACAGAGTCGAGTGCCTCGGCGAAATCATCCGGGTTCTTCTTGTTCTTCCCGGCTTCCACGATGGTAGTCGCTGTAGGACACGAATGAGATACAAATTAAATGTAGCATTGCTCTGCAATGGATGCTCTGCAGTGAATGGGTGCCGTCAGAATGAGAGTCCAAACAGCTGATAAAAACATCACAGTAATCCACACCACTCCAGTCCATCAGTTAACATCTTGAGAACACACACAAAACAAATCCATTGAGATGTTTTTAACTAAAATACGAGTCCCATAATCAAGTGTTTGATCTGTGCAGATTTCTCTCCTGATTCAGACCAGAACCCCTTTTCACTGGAGGAAGCGTTATAATGGATTATAGTTAAAAACGTTCTTAATGCTAAATCCTGTACTATGTGTATTGAATATGTATGAAGATGAATGCTCTCTGCCCACTAAGGAAAGAAAACTTGTAAATCTGTGTCTATTACAAGCTAGACGTTCTATTGCCCTGTGCTGGAAAATACCAAATGCCCTACCATTGGTTTATGGCTGAAAAACTTAATATCATGTCTGGCTCTTGAAAACTCACATATGTATAAGAAAGAAACCCTCTGAATTTGATGTTATTTGGACGGTATTTTTGAACTTTGTTAAAAATGGAGATATTGAAGATGCTTTAGATGTGTGAAGCTATTGATTGTAAGAAGTGTATTGTATTATTATATTTTGTTTAACTACATATATTTTGTAAATAAGTAATTTATTTTATTGTTAAGGAATTTTTTTATTTATTTACTTTTTTATTTAATTTTTTTCTTACATTTCTTACATTTTTAGCACATTGTCCTTTTTGGGTAAACTATTCCATTAGTTAATTTTTTGGAAGGAGTTGATCCCATGGGCCACAAATTGCTTTCACTGATGCTCATGAATTTATGGGAATCACAGAGACGTTGTGCTCGAGTGTCGCAGGCCTTTTACGGTAAGTTTCTCACCGAGCTCGATGTCTCGAATCCCCATGTAACTCTCCAGCAGGTCGTCGACCATCTTGATGGCCTTGTCTTCCAACTCACTGGGCTGTTGAAAGACAAACAGTCGGAGATGAGACGGAGAGCAAGTTTAAAGTTGAAAAGGCCTGGTATTTGCACCCTGACTCACGATTTCCTCCAGCGTGGCCGATCCTTTGGAGCGCAGCCGCAGCGTCTCTTTCCCGCTCACCATTTTGCCCTCGCTGGACTTTGGCGCTCTCGTCCTTTGGCCTATCATATCTGATAGACACACAAACACAAACAAACTTAACTTTTTAATTGCTTCAGCACATTAGAGATCGCCATCTGGGCACAACGGAAAACAGATCAAATCATCAATAGCGATTAATGAAAGGAATTCCAAGCTTCAGTTTCCTGTTTATGGCTCTGACATTTCTGAGAAATCATGTGACTCATATACATTGTGGGATTACTGTAAATGTAAGCGTGATATTTTATTAATACATAATTTTTGTTTAGTTTAACTTGATGTACTGAAGTAAACTACAACTGAACTAAAAGTAAATAAAAGCAATATACACGTTTTAAAAGGAACAAAACCTTATAAAATGACAAAAACACAAGAAATTTACTAAAACTTTAACCAAAAAATGGAAAATATAGAAATAAAAACCAATTCTATACTATAATCAGTTTATTTAGGTGAGTAAAGTAGGGGATTCAAAACAACGATTCATTGATTCACATCCTTTTTATTTCTAAATGTATATTAATTTAATTATTTTCTATTTAAATTCTCCTTCTCGGGCCAAAATGACTCTATATTCAACATTACATATTTAGATACTTGTTCTTTTTTTGTTATGTTGTACATTTTTATATATTTATACTTATAACACATTTAATATTAATGTATTAATAAGTAATATGATTAAATAATTAATAATATGATATATAATATAGAAATAATATATGTATTTATTGAATGAATGAATACATTAAAAGACTTATACATTTTTAAATTAATTAATTATTCATACTATTAATTTACTATTACATATTATTAATGTATTACATGTTACAATATATGTACATTCATATATTTCTCTATTTATCTATATATATATAGATAGATGATAGATAGATAGATAGATAGATAGATAGATAGATAGATAGATAGATAGATAGATAGATAGATAGATAGATAGATAGATAGATAGAGAAATATATGTATGTACATATATATATATGTATAAGCTTTCTCTCCATTTATTTTCATGAAGTTTCTAATCTATAATATAGTTCACCTACAGTCCAGCTAAATGTTTGAAACAGGAGTTACAAGCAGAAAGCTAACTTCACAGAAGCTATTTCAGGAGGCGATATCCTTGTAAATATACAATGCTAAAGTAGAGCAGGTAAACTAAACTACAGTCCTGTTGCTGAAAGGCATCACTACTTGTAGATAGTTAGCAAGCTACGGCATTAGCAGCCAGTGGCGGCCATTGTTCCTTTGATCTTCTATGTACAAACACGGTGAGGGAATGAGCGCGCGCTCCGGAGCGTAATTACCCGCGCTTCTCTCACAAAGACTAATCCATCACTCTAAAACATCCAATTAGCTAATGCTATAATGATAATCAAAGGCCTTTTGATTATTAGCGGCAGTAATTGGCTGTCACAGACAGCAGAGGCTCGTTCAGCGTTTGCTCGGTCTGCCGAGCGTGGCCAGACTTACATGAGTGTTTGTTTCTCTGAGGGAGGAACGCGCCTCGGCTAATTATTAGCATTTACTGCTTTGAGTCTGTAATTACTCAGACCTGCACACGGGGCAATTAGCAGCTCGTTTATAGAGGCCAGAGTAGTTCATAAACACCCGGATCAGATGCACTGTATCTGATTTCTCAAACACTCGTATGGAAATCCTGGCAAAGACGTGGATTTGATTTTGGCATTGGTGGGGACATAACAACATAAATTATTTCTGTAGTCACTGGATATTGGTAAAGACATGTCATAACATCAATTCTACACCCTTAAAAATCATAACAAGCAATGTCTAACTTGAAAACTATAGTTCTCTCAAATATGAAGAGCTCAAACAATAGATTAATGAGCGACTCCAAATTTCACAAAAACTTATGAACGTAATTATAATATAAGTCAGACACTGATGTGAGTTAGTTGTTTTTGTCTCTTCTGATCTTCTGAGGAAGATTCGTTCACTTGCTTTGTACCCACACAGATATTTTGACCAGATTTTTTAATTATATCATTTTGTAAGTGACTTTTCTTTCTGTTTTAAGGATGTTTTATTTGGGTTATTTGACTACTCAAAAGATAATATTGTAAAATATAATTTAACTCCTGTTTCCTGCTAAATTCCACATAGGCTACATAAAGAAAAATCTGGCTCTAAATCTCTCTTTTCTTTACTCAGAGATGATTTAGACACATATATCTGAAGTTCTGTTAATCCTAAATCAGTGAAAACGGCATTTCTGTATTCATCCTATATCCTCTTAAGACTACACTTTTACTAAAATAAAATCATGGTTCATTTTAAAAGGGGTTTGTATTTGTGTAAACTTTATTTCTTTGTTCTTTGTTTTGATTTTACAACTGTATTGTAATAGTTTTATGTTTTGTACCGTTTAATTGAAAAAACAAATTTTTTAATCCGCATTCTGAAATCCCATCTGACAAGTGATTCTAGAACCATCATTTTAATTTGGCAATTCAGAGGACGGATAGTAGTCATCCAATTACAAAATTATTTGCGCACCCGCTCTGAAGTCCCGATCTGAATCAAATGATTTGCGAACTCACTCCAAAGTCCCGATATGAAACAAATGATTCACGAACCCACTCCGACGTCCCGATCTGAATCAAATGATTTGCGAACTCACTTCGAAGTCCCGATCTGAATCAAATGATTTGCGAACTCACTTCGAAGTCCCGATCTATTCAAATGATTCGCGAACTCACTTCGAAGTCCCGATCTGAATCAAATGATTTGCGAACTCACTTCGAAGTCCCGATCTGATTCAAATGATTCTCGAACTCACTTCGAAGTCCCGATCTGAATCAAATGATTTGCGAACTCACTTCGAAGTCCCGATCTGAATCAAATGATTTGCGAACTCACTTCGAAGTCCCGATCTGATTCAAATGATTCGCGAACTCACTTCGAAGTCCCGATCTGAATCAAATGATTTGCGAACTCACTTCGAAGTCCCGATCTGATTCAAATGATTCTCGAACTCACTTCGAAGTCCCGATCTATTTAAATGATTCGCGAACTCACTTCGAAGTCCCGATCTGAATCAAATGATTTGCGAACTCACTTCGAAGTCCCGATCTGATTCAAATGATTCGCAAACTCACTTCGAAGTCCCGATCTGAATCAAATGATTCGCAAACTCACTCCGAAGTCCCGATCTGATTCAAATGATTCACAAACTCACTCCGAAGTCCCGATCTGAATCAAATGATTTGCGAACTCACTCCGAAATTCCAATCTGAATCAAATACGCGATCCGATTGGAGCGCTTTCAAATTCATTTCAAATTCGTGAATCATTTTGCACCGTAATGATTTCGAAAAGCTCAGTTTCACACATCATGTGCTTGTTTGAAATCATTACAAATCGATGTCGACATTGGAAAATGAATGGCTGTTTTGAACAGTTTTTTTGCTAGTGAATCAGTTGAACTGAATGATCGAAGTCACGAGTTTGATTCAATCGGAGCAGTTCCAGCATAAATTACTTGAAATATTCGGTTTGCCTGTTCCTCCGCTTTTATTCAGTCGTGTTTATATGACACTTTCAGTACTAGCCTACTGGCTTAGCTCGCAAATTTTATGAGATATAAAATATATTTAATTCACTAGATTTGAAATAGTTTGAACTGCAGTTCAGTCAAAAATCAGAAGCATCCAATAAATAGCCTATTTGAGAAAATGTTGTTGTATTTGATTGTATTAGTCAATATAGAGTGATAGTCAATGTGAAAGAGTAAAAGAGAGAAGCAGATGAACACAAAACAGCAGAACAACATAAAGGTCTTGATCATTCAGCTGAACTGTGCTCGTCTGTTGTAAACACTTCGGCTCTAATATGTTCTTACTCCACACATGTATTTCTTAAAAGTCTGCTGCTTCTATTTTTTTACTACTTTTTATTACAATAACAGTAGTTACATGTTCATATGTTTCATTGTTTGATCAGAAATTATTGCTAAGGACAATAGTAATGGCCGAACACAAATGATGCCGGAAAAGGGCTTTCCGTTCACGTCGGTCTTTAAAACTGTATTTATTGTAAAGTACAATTTGAGGAAATCTGCTATTCAGACTTATGAGTTCACTGTTATTCTTACATGACGCGGGTCGTCTGAGGTCACTGTAATAACGATATGAATCTGATTAATGACATGCGCGTGTTTATTGTGTTCACGAGCTACTGAACGTTTCTGAACCACAACTGGGGAAATATAGAAATAAATGCATTTATAATAAATATTAATATTATACATAATATACACATAACATTTAAATGAATATTCAAATCTAGTTATGTAATACTCATAGCAATACATATGTGCGTAAATATGCATTTATTATTAAATATGTATTTCTGGTGAATCGGTTTATTCAAAGGAGTCATATTCAAAACAATGATTTATTGATTCTCAGTATTTTAATACCAACATTTCTATTTAATTAATGTAATGTAATTCTATATTTAAATTCTGCTGCTCAGGCTAAAATTACTGTATATTAAACATTACATATTTTAATATTTTGTCTTTTATGTATGTTGTACATTTTTATACTGAATATATGTTTTATATTTCATAAAAAATAAATGTATAGTTTATTTTAATTCATAAATATTAATATACTATACATTTATTATTACATATATCGTTTACAATTATTAAAACTATTTACTCATATAAATATATAAATATTCCAGATTAAAAAATACATCTAATTTATTTATTTAAATTGAATTATTATTATTTTTGTATTGTTTTTGTTATAATTTACGACTGTTTAACCACACGATGGCGCGCTACTCTTCAATATATTAGCCACTATAATTTTATTTATTTAGATAAATGTGTAATATACTGTGTGTTTGTGCAAATATTTTGTTAATAAATATGTTTACAGATAACTAAACAATTTTCAACATACTACATATAACCTATATAAATATTTTAAACAAATACAATTTTGTTTTTTTACTTACATTTTAATATGAATACATTTATAATTATTTATGAAATAATTATTTAAATCTTTATTACATATATGATCAAATAAGATATTATTACTATACTTTCATTCATATACTGCTCTAATATTTAGGCCAGTTATACTCAAATCTGGCTCGTGAGATCCACTTTCCTGCAGAGTTTAGCTCGAACCCTGATCAAACTCATCTATCTGTGATTGTCTAATGATCCTGAAGACACTAATTATCATGCTCAGGTGTGTTTGATTAGGGTTGGAGCTAAACTCTGCAGGAAAGTGGATCTCGCGAGTCAGATTTGAGTATCCCTGGTTTAGGCTAATCCTCAAATCTGGACCATTCTCTGCAGCAGATTGGACCTCCAGGGAAAGACTTGAGGAACCCTGTGCTAATATCGTAATATACTACAATGTTATTGCACAGTGTGAACAGGTGATGGCGCTGTTGTCCTAAAGACCAGACTCCAGACTGAGTTTGTAAGACACTGAGTTGGTGACCATGCTTGTAAACACGAGCATCAGTGTACTGATGGTAGCTGAGGTCAGGTGTGTCACAGGTGTATTGGGTGATGTTCTGATGACGGAGAAGCATGTGTTGATTGAGTTCTCACCGAAGGCTTTCTTGGGCTCGACCAGGCGAAGGGTGAAGGGTGTTCCTCTCAGCTGCTCCTTCAGCATCTTCGCCACTTCATAATGCCGGCATCCCACAATGCTCTGGTCATTAATGGCCTCGATGTGATCGCCGACACACACCGGCTTTATTTGGTCAATGGTGCTGCCTTCCTTTATCCTCTAAAACAAAACACACAATATATGAAATACTAATATGATATTATTTATATAAATACATATATTGTATTAAATTATGTAAAACAATAATGCATAATAAAACTGTTTTGTGGATTCGTGGTGATGTTTATAACTTTTATTTCACTATTTTCAACTGGTCTTTACTTATTTGATTATATTTAGAGATTTACATCCTTCAGTTTTCTCACAAAAGTAACATTTCATTGTAAAATGCATGCTGCGTTTATTTAACTTTGACTTTGGAGTTATCTGGTCTCGACTTGTGAGCGTTTATCATGTTTTTTGTGTTTATTTGTTATTTATTTTTGTTGGTTTATTTATTATTTTCCATTTATGTATTCGATTTGTATTAATTATTTATTATTATTATTATGTATTTTTATGTTTTTCCAGGATTGTATTTTCATTTTGGAACTTAACATTTTAAAAGCTTGTTTTTTTCCAGAAAATTTTCTGGTTCATTTGATTATACCCACTTTATTATTAATTGTTTCCCCTTATTTACTAGCCATGTGTAACATTTTATATTTCTTTTCTTTTACTGGCCACTTGAAAGCATCTTTACCTCTTCTTTTTTATTTTTTAACCAGCCACTAGCATATAGCCATTACGTGTTAGTTCCTGTCTGGCCTTATTTGGTATTTCCTGTTCTCATTTTGTTAATTATCATTCAGTCTTTTTTCAGAGTTTAGTCATTATCTCGTTTGCTCCTTTGTTCCCTGTCTTATTCCTTCAGTTTCTGTCTAGTCTTTGTCTCGGTTTAATGTTATATAATGGAAAGTGTGTGTTGATGTTTATTATACTACAGGGTCATTGAATGCTTGAATCTGATTGGCTGACGCACGTTCTGAGGTGTGCAGTTATTTTCAGGGAACCGCACGTCGATAGTAGTTCCAGGCAGCTTTCTTGACCGCATTACATTTTTCGTATCACTTCGCCAAAATATTTTTGTTATTTCAAATGTCTTATAACAGAAAAATAACCAAACCCCACAATGACACTGGCCAAACAAAGAAATACAGTAAACAAAATGATCAAATCGACAGATCTTGTCAATTTTTTTGCCACAAAATGACGTTTTATTATGTACGGAAAGCACATAGCCTACTCTCGGTCTCTCAGACACCATATAGTTTGCACACACCTTAACATAAGCGCTAATGAAGTTACTACTACTGACGATTTTATCAGTACATAGTTTAAGAACTTAAAAACTACATGACTTCTCAGAAGCGAGGTAAGTTAGCAACAATGGCTCTGTTCGTGAAGAAAATGAACTTAAAGTCTCACTATAGACATTACTGCCGATCACTGACTCACAGAGGTAACATTAATCTCTCTCTCTCTCTCTCTCTCTCTCTCTCTCTCTCTGTCTCATAACTTAGTTATTAACTGCATTAGTCTGCTATCAACGACTGAAGCGTCCGTTACGGTTTAAAATGACGTTTTGGAATTAGCAAAGGGAGGCGTTGGATGAGATGCGGAATAAATAATCCTACTCACAATAGCGATTTAAGTAGAAAAACCAGACGAATGCCTTGAAATATATCGTTTGATCGATGTGTTGAGGTGTGGCAACCGAAGTATAAGCGGAATAATTGACTCCGAGCCGTTGAATTATTAGAAAAATAATGATGCGTCGTGACCGCATCACCACCTCGGGTGAGCATTATTTTTCTAATAATTAAATGACCCGTTGTCAATTATTCCTTACATAAAGACTCATTTTCGTCTTCTACTTCGTCGTGCGCTTATTTGCTACAACCACATCCGTGACATATACAAAAACATGCAACATTTAATTATTGATTGATTGTATTTTCCTTCTGGCAGCTCAAATGTTAAGGTTCTGAATGTTCAAAATTAGTTGTCCAAGAAACCTTGGTTATGTTGATAACTTACACCCACTTTACTAGGCTATTTATTTATTTACTTAACGTTACATAGCTACTTGCTTAGCCTATTTACTTACTGACTAGTATTCTATTTAGTTTTTGTTTAGTTCCAGGGTTCTATTTCGTTTTGAGGACTCAAATGTTAAGATTCTCGACACTCCAGACTTATTTTCCAGGAAGCCGTTAAGGCCAAAGTATACTTCACTTTGTATGCGTCCGTGAGGGACAGAGTACAGTGCGCATGACGTGAATTTCGTCATCAGAATAGTACACGCGTACTGTACGCGCACCCCCGGATTTTTGTATCCACGCACATGCGCATTCAACTCTCTTGTAGTAATTA
This sequence comes from Oxygymnocypris stewartii, assembly GCA_003573665.1. Taxonomy (NCBI): domain Eukaryota; kingdom Metazoa; phylum Chordata; class Actinopteri; order Cypriniformes; family Cyprinidae; genus Oxygymnocypris; species Oxygymnocypris stewartii. The sequence continues at coordinate 33,455 of QVTF01025177.1, read as the reverse complement.
GTTTATCCACAAGGTGGAAACGCTGCCGTGGGGGGATTGATTCACGAAGAAAAACGGCATAAACATATTGCTTCACACACCTCCGGAATAAGCTTGAACACTGTCCGGCTTCCCAAACGGTAGCTTGCAGCAATACTTGGTCACGGCTAGCCTTTCCGCTGTGCTTACCGGTCTTCTATGAGTTTTTATTCCGTGTCCTTCGTCACACTGTAATCTTCATAACTGCTCCCTACGCGCCCCGCTAGGCCAGGAGAGGTATTGCAGTTTGGCGCAAAGCGCATGAGGCTGTGTACGCGTACGAATCAAATTAAGTATACTTTGCGAGGCTGTGCTTACGAATGTGCGCATACGCTAACATAAGCATAAAAAAGAAGTATACTTAGGCCTTTACGGCAAACTAGTGCGTACTTTGATGAAGGCGTATCCCGCGCCGTTGTCGGTGATGGTCAGGCCAAGCGCGTCTTCGGTTTTAACGACCTCCACCTCTTTGGTTTCTCCCCTCACGTGCGCGAAGATGAAGTCCTCCAGACCGATCTGACCGCCCAGCAGCTTCTGCATGTCCACTTTGTGCGAGTTCAGCGTGCAGAAGAGGATCTGCGGGGGAATAAACAAACATGCATCAGACCACAGAGAAAACAGACACTGGAACATTTCCCGCCGTTTTCCATCTTAAGCGCGGCATGTCACACGCACGGCGTACACTAGATCAACTAGTACTTTTAAGGTAACTGCTAGAATAACTAGTATTGCGTGTTAATAAATGGTCCATTTATTATATTATATTTTATTATTGTATTTATTATTATGTCCATTTATTATTATATTCGTATTATAGTGTTTAACCATGCTAACACTCCTGTTTACTAGAATTAGGTACGAGCCTTCTTGTGAATTTCCACTAAAGTCTTTTCAATTTAGCTTAATATGTGCATAAAACCACAGGTGTAAAAGGTTGTAAAAAAAGATAGTATTTTACTATAGAAAAGTGAAGCGAATACATCTCAGTACGGCTGCTGAAGTCTTGAGTAAATGATGTAGTTTGGAGCCAGAGTCCGTGCAGTAGAGGTTCGTTTGGAGCCAGAGTCCGTGCAGTAGAGGTTCGTTTGGAGCCAGAGTCTGTGCAGTAGAGGTTCGTTTGGAGCCAGAGTCTGCGCAGTAGAGGTTCGTTTGGAGCCAGAGTCTGCGCAGTAGAGGTTCGTTTGGAGCCAGAGTCTGCGCAGTAGAGATTCGTTTGGAGCCAGAGTCTGTGCAGTAGAGGTTCGTTTGGAGCCTGAGTCTGCGCAGTAGAGGTTCGTTTGGAGCCAGAGTCTGCGCAGTAGAGGTTCGTTTGGAGCCAGAGTCTGCGCAGTAGAGGTTCGTTTGGAGCCAGAGTCTGCGCAGTAGAGGTTCGTTTGGAGCCAGAGTCTGCGCAGTAGAGGTTCGTTTGGAGCCAGAGTCTGCGCAGTAGAGGTTCGTTTGGAGCCAGAGTCCATGCAGTAGAGGTTCGTTTGGAGCCAGAGTCTGCGCAGTAGAGGTTCGTTTGGAGCCAGAGTCTGTGCAGTAGAGGTTCGTTTGGAGCCAGAGTCTGCACAGTAGAGGTTCGTTTGGAGCCAGAGTCTGCGCAGTAGAGATTTGTTTGGAGCCAGAGTCTGCGCAATAGATATTCGTTTGGAGCCTGAGTCTGCGCAGTAGAGGTTCGTTTGGAGCCAGAGTCTGCGCAGTAGAGGTTCGTTTGGAGCCAGAGTCTGCGCAGTAGAGGTTCGTTTGTAGCCGAGTCTGCGCAGTAGAGATTCGTTTGGAGCCTGAGTCTGCGCAGTAGAGATTCGTTTGGAGCCCGAGTCTGTGCAGTAGAGGTTCGTTTGGAGCCAGAGTCTGTGCAGTAGAGGTTCGTTTGGAGCCAGAGTCTGCGCAGTAGAGGTTCGTTTGGAGCCAGAGTCTGCGCAGTAGAGGTTCGTTTGGAGCCAGAGTCTGCGCAGTAGAGATTCGTTTGGAGCCAGAGTCTGCGCAGTAGAGATTCGTTTGGAGCCAGAGTCTGTGCAGTAGAGGTTCGTTTGGAGCCAGAGTCTGTGCAGTAGAGGTTCGTTTGGAGCCAGAGTCTGCGCAGTAGAGGTTCGTTTGGAGCCAGAGTCCGTGCAGTAGAGGTTCGTTTGGAGCCAGAGTCTGTGCAGTAGAGGTTCGTTTGGAGCCAGAGTCTGCGCAGTAGAGGTTCGTTTGGAGCCAGAGTCTGTGCAGTAGAGGTTCGTTTGGAGCCAGAGTCTGCACAGTAGAGGTTCGTTTGGAGCCAGAGTCTGCGCAGTAGAGATTTGTTTGGAGCCAGAGTCTGCGCAATAGATATTCGTTTGGAGCCTGAGTCTGCGCAGTAGAGGTTCGTTTGGAGCCAGAGTCTGCGCAGTAGAGGTTCGTTTGGAGCCAGAGTCTGCGCAGTAGAGGTTCGTTTGTAGCCGAGTCTGCGCAGTAGAGATTCGTTTGGAGCCTGAGTCTGCGCAGTAGAGATTCGTTTGGAGCCCGAGTCTGTGCAGTAGAGGTTCGTTTGGAGCCAGAGTCTGTGCAGTAGAGGTTCGTTTGGAGCCAGAGTCTGCGCAGTAGAGGTTCGTTTGGAGCCAGAGTCTGCGCAGTAGAGGTTCGTTTGGAGCCAGAGTCTGCGCAGTAGAGATTCGTTTGGAGCCAGAGTCTGCGCAGTAGAGATTCGTTTGGAGCCAGAGTCTGTGCAGTAGAGGTTCGTTTGGAGCCAGAGTCTGTGCAGTAGAGGTTCGTTTGGAGCCAGAGTCTGCGCAGTAGAGGTTCGTTTGGAGCCAGAGTCTGCGCAGTAGAGGTTCGTTTGGAGCCTGAGTCTGCGCAGTAGAGGTTCGTTTGGAGCCAGAGTCTGCGCAGTAGAGGTTCGTTTGGAGCCAGAGTCTGCGCAGTAGAGGTTCGTTTGGAGCCAGAGTCTGCGCAGTAGAGATTCGTTTGGAGCCAGAGTCTGCGCAGTAGATATTCGTTTGGAGCCTGAGTCTGCACAGTAGAGGTTCGTTTGGAGCCTGAGTCTGCGCAGTAGAGGTTCGTTTGGAGCCTGAGTCTGCGCAGTAGAGGTTCGTTTGGAGCCTGAGTCTGCGCAGTAGAGGTTCGTTTGGAGCCTGAGTCTGCGCAGTAGAGGTTCGTTTGGAACCAGAGCCTTGATTATACAAGGTTAAACATTAAAAGCAATTTTTGACTTTTGATGCGCTGTGGCGGTAAACTATACTTTCAAGGTAACAATTTAACTGATATTGTGTGTTAGGGAGTCAAATAGTTAGCTCGATTAACATTGATCAATACGTAATTTGTATTCATATTACAGCGTTTAACTATGCTAACAGATGCTAACACTCCTGTTTGCTAGAATTTAGGTGCGAGTCTTATTGTTCATTTCCACTAAAGTCTTTTAAATTTAGCACTACACTCAATATGTGCGTAAAATGACCAATGTCAAATTTTTTCAGCTTGTCATAGCTATAAATGTGATTATGATGTGATTGTTGATAGCAGTTTGAACGCTCATGTGACCCTGAAGTCTTTCTTCATAGCAAACTTTCGACTCAAACTGAAGCGTGTTTGTTTGGTTTGAGATAAAAAGGTTATTTTTCCAGCCTTGACCCCTCTGAGAGTACTGAAATGTCTTGATAACAGGTTCTTGCAGGACATTTTCTCCTGAAGGCTGTGTGATTTTTACAGTACAGTGCTTTGAAGAAAAGATTACAGATAAAACTGATTGTTATGTAACTTTATCTAGTGATGAATAAACAGCGACACGTGACTATAATACATATTTTTATTTATTAGTTTAATTATAGTTATATTTTTATTTAATAGTTTAAAACATTTTATTTAATGTTTTATGCAAATGCTAAAATTAACATTTAAAAACATATTAATTTATGTATTTGCCTAAGAATGGAATAAAACTATATGTCCAGCAAGTTTTGTGCTCTGGCATATAAGAAAACATTTTGGTATTTTTATAAAAAAATAACATTAATTTGTTTTAAGCAGTGTTATGCTTGAAACAAAAATAAAATATTGGAACTAGTTTAATATTTTGGGATTATGTTTAATGTATTATTTTAATTGTTTTAGAGGTAGAACAATTCATTGTTTGTTTGTTTAAATTTACTGGTAAATTTAAAATCATTAAAAAAATATATTTATTTTCATTAATGAATTTGTTAATTTAATTTATGTATCCCTTATTAGCCACTGGCATATACAAAAAAATTATCACTTTTATTTATATTTTTTTTTAAATTATACTTATAAATAAATATTTATTTATATTTAAATAAATATTGAAATATAACATTTAAGACATTTTATTAAATTGTATATAAAGTTGATAAAGTTTTATTTTATAACCCCCCCCCCCCCATGTACTAGCCACTGTCCTATATGAAGACACTCAAAATTGATTTATTTATTTATTAATTTACTAGTCAAAAGCATATATGAAAAAAATATATAATTTCATTTAATTATTTGTTTGTTTGTTTTATTTACTAGCCACTGACATAAATTAAAATATTTATTTATTTTTCTACTAGTTAACTAGCCACTGACATATATGAAAATATGTATTATTTGTATTTATTTATTTGTTTTTTCCTCCCATTTACTAGCCACTAGCATGAAGGTAATTATTGTTGCATCATTTTGTAACTGAAATAGAAAAAAATAATATTATCAATTTGAATAGGTGTAATGATCAAGATAACTAATGTAATGGTGATACATTATCTAACAACTTTCAACAAGACATTTACAACTTTCCAAGAAACAAATGACCCACACACCACTCCTCAGATCAGCAACGTTTCCCTTTGACTCCCCCCAAAAAAGAGTCCCAAAGTACCTCAGAAGCGGAGATGTCGAAGGCCTTGGCGATCTTGGCGTAAAGCTCCTTGACGTTGGTGAAGCCGTGAATGCGTCCCGTGGGGCTCCCGTGCGCCAGCTGTGTGTGAAACACCAGTTTGGGCCTCGGACATGGCGCAGGCTCCTGGGGCAGCGGCGGCGCTGATGGGACGGCTCCCTGGTTCTCCTCGTCCCCCGGCGGTTCTCTCGAGTCCTGCGCGTCCGGACTCATGGTCTCTCCGTTCAGCATGGGCTCAGGGTCGCTCGTCATCTCCTCGGACTCCTGCATGGTGAAGAGCGAGGCGTTGGCAGCCGTCTGCAGTCGGGTCTGCCGTGTTAAATGAAAGATGAGGGTAGCCAGGCAACGCTGCACAGGTGAGTGGTTTCAGGCCCTGCTTAGTGGAAACCCAAAACCAGTTTAGCTAGTGATCTTATGGGTGACACTGGAGAGCAAGACGAACACCTGAAGTGAAGCGACATGCCGAGGACCTGGAGACCATCTGTCTGGAGAGCTGGAGGAGGGGACGGTCTTCACACCAGAGATGCAGTGTTTGGTCAAATATTTAGCTGATCTAAAGGAGCAGTTCGGCCAAAAATGAGCATTTTCTGAAAATGTGCTCACCCTCGGGCCATCCGAGATGTAGATGAGTTTGTTTCTTCTTTAAATTTGGAGAAATGGAGCATACCATCATTTGCTCACCAATAGATGTGAATGGGTGCCGTCAGAATGAGAGTGCAAACAGCTGATAAAAACATCCACACAACTGCAGTCCATCAGTTAACATCTTGAGAAGACAAAAACTGCGTGTTTGTAAGAAAAAAATCCATCATTAAGGCATTTTAAACTTGCTTCCGGCTGAAATCGAAATCCATAATCCATAATAACACTTCCTCCAGTAAAAACGTCACTCTTCTGTTGTCTCTCACATCCAGCCACATATTAGTTTAGAGCTGTTTTGGCTTGTAAACGGTGCTTGATCTGTGCAGATTTCTCTCCTGATTCAGATCAGATGAATTTTTCACCAGAGGAAGCGTTATTATAGCTTGTGGATTTGTGTATTTTAGTTAAAAACATCTTAACGATTTTAACGAATAATGTATTTCTTACAAATGCAGTTTTTGCTTAGGCTTCACAAGATTAATCAATTACTTATTGGATTACAATATTGTGGACTATTGTGATGTTTTTATCAGCCGTTTGGACTCTCATTCTGACGGCACCCATTCACATCCATTGGTGAGACAATGATGCAATGCTACAATTCTCAAAATCTGATGAAGAAACAAACTCTGTTACATCTCAGATGGCATGAAGGTGAGGACATTTTTAGCAAACTTTCATTTTTTTGGGTGAACTACTCCTTTAACAGCTAAAGTTAGCATAAGCAAGAACATTACTTGTGAAGTACTGCATAGCATTTTTGTTTAAAAATAGTGTTTGTTCTCTGATTGGCAATATGTGCAGTTACCAGATGCACTGTATCAAGAAAAAAGTCTTCAAATCAACCCCAAATGGCATTTAAAACCAATATTTGACAAACCTCATGAAGTGCACATTTGCAACCTCACACGTATTCTGAACGAACTGCACTCATGAAATGCCAGAAGTCTTCATGAGGAACATCCAGAGGTCAGCTCAGGGCCTGGCTGTGGATCTGATATTTGTCCTGTGCAGTGTGTACAGTGTTCAGATAGTGAGTGTAACACGAGCTTCCTCCAAATACTGACTGCACACACATAGCGCCCGCCATGTTTTATGCATAAAAGGGCGTATGCGGGTCATGAGATGTGATGTGATCATGTGTGCAAAAGCAAGAGACGGTCTGAGGAAAATTGTGTTGAAATGGGATTTTGTGCAGCACAGCATGTGTTTGATTATGAAATGTTGTAGCCTGAGGACTGAAGTTTTCAATATGTGATTCAAATTAGAGAAATAAAAAACAAGAGAAACATAGATAAATTTAGTTTGATAGATAGATAGATAGAGAGAGTAGATAGATAGATAGATAGAGAGAAAGAGAGAGGTGATAGATAGATAGATAGATAGATAGATAGATAGATAGATAGATAGATAGATAGATAGATAGATAGATATTATCACTATACACTGTCACATAAGACCAGCATGCAATCTGTTTAATGTATGCATTCAACACAAACATTTCATAGTAAGAATAATAACTAAGTCTCAGATCCACCACTGCTGAATGTTTAGACACGCATAACATGATCGTATGGAAACATGTGAGAACAGAGTTAAAAACACAAGGTCTGTCAGTAACACAAACGCCCAGTGTATAATCATCTATCCGTGCACACTAGTTCTCCACCCTGACTTCCTCCCGACCACCACGTTGAATGCAGACACGCGTCCTGCCCATAAAAGGGCATGGGTGGAGTCCGAGCGCGACTGTCGCGCCGTGATTGGACACAGCGGCTGATCAGATGCGCGCTGATTGGCCGCCAGCGCTTGGTCCGATTTTGTCTCATGTCGTTAATCAGGCCGCGCGCTCATGGGACGCCGAAGAGAAACCGGAGCATCGAATCCTCGTTAAACGGCGTCCGTTTGTCGGTGTGTGTCGATCTGTGTTGAGGAAGAATGCTGGAAAACAAGAGGGAGAGACTAAAAACGTTTCTGAGAAAGATCGACGAGAGCGCTATATCACGAATCAAGCATTTAATGAAGGAGAGGTGAGAACCATTATCAGCTGATGCTATACGCAGCTCATTTACATGTGTTAATGTTGTGTTCAAATTATAATTACAAGGTGCTTGTGTGTTTGTTTTGATAAGGTCGTGTGATGAGCGCCGTTTTTATTGATATAGGTCAGATTGATGTTGTTTTATGGTTATAATTCTCCATACTGTCTGTGCGCGTGCACGCGCGTGATGACATTGCTTCCCGTTGACTGATTTGTCTTATTCAAATACAGATTAGAGATCATCTATTTATGAATTTATATGACTTTATAGTAAGTAAATTGCTTTTTACACGTCCTTTTACACATCGTAAAAGTATCCCAATCATTAATGTTTTTTATTGCATTCTATTTTGGTACAGTTAAGATGTTAGATGTAAACACTGTGGTATTTATTTAAAAAAATACCATGGAATTAACACCACTGTGTTTTCGGACCGGTACCATGCATAAAATGCATAAATGTAGAGCATTGGACTTACTATGGTACATGTTAAAATACCATGGCATTGTCTGATAAGACCATTGTGGTAGTGCCACTGTGTTTTTGTTACTCTTAGAGTAAAATGCCATCTTCCATGGCTGTACCATGTTGTTATTTCACCACAGTTTGTATATGTATTATGGTAATATTGTTTTTGACATGTATCATGCCACTAACAGTGTGTTTGTGCATGCCATTGTGAACTATGGTATTACTATGGTGCATATAATATTGTATATGCATATTAGTTTATGTCATGATACATATCTGATCAACATAGTAATACTATGTTTTTTTTATTGTATTTATATTTCCAGCTACCTTAAACGCCTCCAAACTCCTAAAAACCAGCCCTGCGGTGTAATATAATATCAGCGTTTTAAGTGGACTTGTGTCATTGTGTTGGTTATTATTAGAGTTGTTAAGCCGGTATTGTACCTAGATCACATCACTCATGCTATAGTAAAGGATTTACTGGGCTAGTTTTAGACTGATTTCCCTTACTCAAATTTTCCAATGAGCGAGTTACTAGTGATTTACATTCAGCCATTTGTTGGAAATATACAGGTCTATTAATATAGCAGCTATTCTTATACCCTTGTAGCATGAATAGTGCAGCCCTCATCTGCAATTGTGACTTAAACAAACCAATCCACATCGCCGCTGTGCGTCAAATTCCTAACCCTCATCAAGGTGCGAGTTTTTCATTCACTCCGGCAGTTTAGATGCAAATTAACCTCTTTCTTGGCCAAATTGTCTTGTCTTCAATGCTGGCCCTAAATGTAATTTGGAGCTGGAATGTGTCATAATCAAATTACGGCACTAAGTGTCGACGTTACATCACAATGCCCCGTTAGTGGTTTAGATTGACAAGCATTTCTTCAGATGATCTCATAGACCCTCTGTTGTATTGGTATTCCAACACATGTGGGTCATGTTATCTATCTGCATCTATTTTTAGCCCGAAAGCTTGTTTCAGGTGTGGACAAGCTGCCTGGGCTAATTTTGTTTCCCAATGGAATTGAATTGGCTTCTCCAAGCCTTGGAAAAGAAAACTATGGGCCCTGACCGCTTGTCATTCACATAGATAACCGGTAAAGGACACGAGTTATACTTGAGGTCATGCGCAACTGTGTTAGAGCACCGCTACTACATAAGGAACGTTGTTTGGATAGAGTGAGGTTGTTTTAGAACAGGGTGGGGAACGTTGATCCTGTAGGGCCACTCTCCTGAAGAGTTTAGCTCCAACCCTGAACAATGACCTAACTGCATCCTGAAGGCCGTGATTAGCTGGTTCAGGTGTGTTGGATTAGGGTTGGAGCTGAACTCTGCCAGGATCAACATCCCCCACCCCTGTTTTAGAAGGTCAGTTCCCATGAGTAAATTTAGACCACTCCTTGTGAAATTTTGATGTGACTTCCAGATTTAGCTTTAGTCTTTCTTCCTCTTAGTACATCAGTTGCCATCAACATTCTTAAATCTTCGTTAACACGTTGCCTGCAAAAGTCTATCAAACGTTCAAGGGTCTCAACGTTCTAGTACCCAGCATTTTACACTGATTTGGTGAAACTCACGTTGAGGAACCCATGACTTATTGATGCCTTCATCCTGCAGCACCTTTACTGAAAATAATATTTGCATGACGTACTTCCCCCTAAGCAAAGTTCCCCAAAGCTATAAAAAATGCACCAAAAGAACAAGATATGATCGGTTTCATGTGATTCCTGATTGGAATTTCCACGTTTGGAGTCTATTGGTCGTTGGAAAGAAAGGCCTCTTTCTGTTTAGACCGAGGAATTGAGACTGATTCATTCAGGCCACGTGATTTGCACAAACGTTCTCTGTGTCGTAGGTTTGCCCCGTCCACAAGTGGCAAGCTGTTGTTTGCCCACAGGGATTGGTGTTGGCTCTTGAACGGACATCATGGCTCGATAGATGTCAAGGCCTAATCCTTGGCCTACACCTTTCTTTGTGGACGTTAACTCTGGTTTCATGGTTACACCAAGTTTTAAAAAGAGTCCTTTAGAATTTGACCTTTGTTTTTGGGCGAGTTTCTTTTGCAACTCCTCTCGAGTCTTGAGACCAAGTTTGGTGTATTTTTAGAGATGGATTTGAACTTTGGACCACTTTCTTTAGTGGTATAGGACAACTTGTTGTTGATTAAATGTTATAGCTCAAGTTTTCTTGTGGTTAACACATCTGTTTTCTCAGCAAATGCCCACTCATTTATCACAGTTTGATGAATGACCTTCTTTTCTCTGCATGTGGTTTGACCGTATTCTCACAGCTTCCGCTCAAGTCCATTCAGTTTGCATGTTGGGAAATACATGATTGCTCAACTGGTGAACACTAACGGAGGCTTTCTTGAAAATGATCTATGATTTCCTGGTGTGCAGCGCTGGCACAATTCAACCCGTCGATCTCTGATTTACACACCGGCTTCTTGGCAGTGATCTTGAATTGCATTCAGTAGACAGTTCCTCCCGTCTGTCAACCAATGGTGATCTAGTACCCTTGTGATTTACAGAGCGTGAAAATCTTACGCTTATGTAATGAAAACTGACCTGATATTCTCCATATCATGTTATGCTAGTCTGCTTCATGAAACGAAGTAAACACTCATTTAATCTTCTGTTAGAACATGTCGTCTTGTTTATTAACAGAAGTACAGAATGACCTGGGAAGTACTGATTAATAAGTGCAGAACTTAAGATTGAAGAACTGCTGGTTTTCAGGCCTGGACAAGGATCTTTAAGATATCTTTGCTGATTCACCGTGCTGGTGTGGGCGTATATGAGCTAATGCATTTCCATTGTCAAACATCAGCCTTGAATGCTTGTGTGCGTGCAGTGAGCATTAGGCCAGGGATGCATTTATAATGGCACAAGGAGGTCAGGGGTCAGTTGTAGAAAAGGTTCAGTGGTAATTGACCTGGAACTTTGTGTAGCCAACATCTTAAATTGGTCACTGGTCTCTTAAATTTTTTATAATTGCAATAATATACTGTGTTAAGCATGACTTGTCTGTTTCATTTTTTGTTACTGGCAATCTAAGTAAATGTTAACTGAAAAAATTATTAATTCAGCTACATCAGTGGTTCCCAACCATGTTCCTGGAGGTCCCCCAACACTGCAGATTTTGCATCTCTCTCAATTCAGGTCTTGGAGTCTCTACTAACGAGCTGAGGATCTTAATCAGGTGTGTTTGTGTGGGGTGGCCTCCAGGAACGTGGTTGGGAACCACTGAGCTACATCATTTCTCATTTTCGTTTAGTTTAACTTAATTTCCTAAAATAACTAAAAGTGAAATAGAAATAAGTACAATCCATAGACATTAAAAAAGAGAAAAGCACAACTACGTTACTCACACAATAACTAATAAGAAATAAAAACTAATTCAAAATAATAATTCAATGATAGCGCCAGTTTGAATTATTTTTTTAGCTGTCTTGAGGAAACATTTAACTTATTAGAGATGATTGGATACAAAAATCTTGGTTGTAACATTTTTATGTTGTGTTTTTTTTGTTAGTTTGATTTTTTTTTTTGCTAGCATAAACTGGGATTTGGTCTGTTTCCATATATTTATTTTTTGTTTGGATTTAGTTGAAGTTATATTAACAAATATTCTCATAATTTATTTTTAATCAGAGTAACTTTTTTCCCCCAATGAGAGTTTTTTCCCCCAATGATTTTGGTCCATTTCTCTTGTGTATTATAATGGTACTTGTTTATTAAACTACATATGCTAACCATTAGTTACCAAAGTCAGGTTTTTCTGTGCGCTGGTCTTGAATCTGTTTTGACTGCATTTGTAATTGATTACAAAATATATAAATTATAATAGTATTTAACTTCAATCGAACCATTTTTTAATGCTTTCAAAGTCAGAATTTAGTGTTTTTACAGGCTTACACTGGGTTTAAATGGATATTTTCATGTATCGTTTTGAATTTGTTGTGTTTGGGGTTTGTAATTGATACAAACAAATCTAAATTCTAGTTGTATTTGTTTATCTGACTTCAAAATAACAATTTTTTTGGCACTCTCAAAGCTTGTTGGAAAGCAATTTCCAGTTCACACAGAAACTTGATGCTATACTTCAAGCCAAATCAGATCCTTGCAGAAAAATCCTGGTCTTATAGGGCATCTTTCTCCAGTTTTCCCAAGAGTTTGTTGACCCTCTACCCCACCGCAAAGACAATAGGTGGCCTACCAGTGAGGTCTTTGTTTGCATGTCTTCAGTCTTGTCTTCTGTAGTTTGCATTTCTTCAATAGCGTCCAAATGGGCCATTGTGGGCTCCTCCAGCTGCCACGGTTGGAGGTGGGCGAAATGGGCCGGCGGAGGATTCTTTATCCCTCCCTCGACTCCCACTTTGGCTTCCCTGTGCCCTTACTATCTCACTTTTCCATAACGGAGCAGCTGTAAAGCAAACCTTTAGACCTCATTGCTCAGCATCTAGTTCAGCTGGTCAGAAGCGGTTCAGTCGTCGCTAGCTCTGAGAAGACGTGGCAATGGATGGCAAGAAGGATCTAAACAGTGTGGATACAGCCGCGTGTGAGGATTTGGGAAGGTAGGAGATGTTTTATCTCTGATATACGATGGTGAGCAGCTGCGAACGCGTCGTTGAGCCGCTAGCTCGCTGGGGATTTGTTTTCATAGCTAGCGGATTGAATTCAAACCACTTTAAAGAGCAAGACATTGACTAGTTTTGTTTTTATTCATGTAAGTTGATCACAAAAATCAAACGTTTTGACTCATTTGCAAAGACTGAACTTTCGTCCCCAGCACAAAGGCTTGCGTGATAAACGTTTATTGCTGTGAACAGGCCTTGAACTTCAACACAGTTCCTTGTTTGGCTTGTTTCTGATGCCACTGTTTGATGTTTATCTGCTCTGGTTTGAGTTCTTGTGGCGTCTTTGTGTTGTATCGTCAGCATCTGATGATTCAGCAGGGGATGTTTGATGCTTGTTGTCTTCGTTCTAAATCACTGCACGTATTTAGGCTAAATAGAAGTCGTGAGGTTCGTTCATGGCTGTTGAACAGGATACCAGGATCTTTTTTTTACTGTTCTAACGTCACAAACCGGATTGACACACTGTTTAAATCCTAATGCATTGAATTCAGTGTTTGAACAGTGTGTTTTATTTATTTAACGCAAGCACTTTCGTTTACTTTGCTGTATTGCGTCTCCTATAAACGGCCACAGCATGGCGGCAGGTTCCCAAATCCTCTGTTTAGCCTGAATACACAAGCTCAGACATGAGAAACAGCTGGTGTGATGGAAGTTCGGCTGCGGCGTGAGAGAGAGAGTGTGTGTGTGTGTGTGTGTGAGAGCTGTGGTTTATTGACGCTGGTTAAAGCTGAAGCCGGAGATCTGAGGGGTCTTAAAATAGATCTGCAATATGAAGTGTGTGTTAATGTCTTGTGTGACTCGTTTTACGCTGAATGGAAAAGTGAAACGACCATTGACCTGTTGCATGAAGAAAATGAAGTGATGCATTAAATTAATAGCTTGAGTTTATGCCAAGTCAAACCACTTTGTGTAAATACAGATGTGTAATGCAGTAAAAAGTTACTATATTACCATAATTGCATTATCACAGAATTGCATTATTTTTTTAATGTATTATCTTATCAGAACAACCATTGAGATTGAGAAAACACATAATTTGTATAATTATTTGATAACATTTTTTGTATGCAAAATAATTTATACAATAATATATTACTGAACACTAACACCAAAAAGTTATTGCAAATTTTTATTTTAATATTATATTATATTTTAATTTGTTATTCATTTGTGTTTTATCAGTAGTAGTAATTATAATTGTATTTATTTTTATTTAATTTAAATGGAACTTAAGACAATACAATTTGTTTCTTTTAAAAAAAATTAAAAAGCAATTATTTCTTTATAATTTTTTTCGTATTTAAAAGTTACATGTTTTTGGCCTTTTCCCAATATCTAAAATAAGGCGTTTTGATATGTAGAGGGAAAAATTCTTTGAAGATTTTATATAGAGATTTTACAAAAATATATATACTAAAAGAGTAATGTTTATTTATCCATCCATCAAAAGAGGTGTAAGTCTCTAGTTGTGGTTCCACATGAACTTTAAGTTATATAATTGTTTACTTCTTCAATTAAATTTTGTTTTCATGTAGGTTAGAAAACCTTTCCACATCTTGTCATTCTATGCAAATCACATTAAGAGTAGATGCTTGTTTTGGCAACCCGTTGAGACATCTAGGAAGTCTCCTTTAGCATTAATCAGCACTTATTTCGTGTCAAATTTGCCTCTCGCTGGTGTGGATCTGATTTGAATGCGTTTGCGTTCCACATGCATGAATTTGCTTCATCCAAAGATTAAGACGGAAACAACCAAACAAACGTTGGCTGAGCTCTAAAACGTATTTTTCTAGATGTTATATCAGCGGCTGCCAGCTTCCTTGTGTGGTAATGGTTTCTTTTGTTTTCTTGCGTGCCGTAAAAGTTCCCCTTCCCCCGCAGATGAGCTCAGGAATGTTTGCGTGGCATTTGAGAGTCGTTCGTAATCGTTACGCCCATCGTAGCTGGATGTTATGAACCAAGACATACCCTGCATGCCTGCTCAGTGTGTTTATTACATGTCTTTCAACCTATATGTTTCAGCAAGTTCATTTAAAAACATGTTTAAAAAGTGTTTTTAATAGACTTTGCTAAAGTCTAAAATATGTGGCAAGTTCATGTATAGAGAATTAAAAAAAAAGTCATTGTTAATTTATTTATTTGGCCTTTAATATTAATTGTTTTCATAAAGAAAAAAGGCTTTATCAGTTAAATTAAATTAAATTTAAATTAAATCAGTATTACAATTAAAAGTTAAAAATATTTCGTCTTTATTATTGGCTTTTGCCAATATTTAAATTTGTGTGTATATATGTGTGTGTGTGTGTGTATTTATTTATATATATATATATATATATATATATATATATATATATATATATATATATATATATATATATATATGTGTGTGTGTATTAGTGCTGGGCGGTATACTGGTTCATACCGAATACCGGTGTTTATTTTTCTTATGATATGAATTTTTAAAATACCGCAATACCGGTGTCATTTAAATAACGTTCGGAACGCCACACTGTTAGATTTTAATTAATGTCCACATGAATCTATGACTTTAATTGCACTCATGCCACCTCTGAGCCTTATTAAACGTCTGAAAATGTACCTACAAGCCACGTTTGTGTTCTTCTGTGTCACCTCTGTAGTACAATTTTATTTTATTTTTATTAATAATAATTTCATGATTGGTAACTTATTTGTCTTATGACAAGAAAATACCCCTGTAAGTTACTTTAAGGAGTCAAATGTCACCTCGTATTCGGAAGGCTAATTTTTTATCAGAATTTTGTATTATTGATCAGAAGGTGCTCCTAATTACAAGAAAAACACGGCTCTTAAACTGTGTGTGACTGTAGCTGTGTGGAATGGGGTTTGGCCGAGGAAATATTTACAGTCAAAAAGTTTTTGTTTGCTTTAACTCCTGTATTTAGTGTGGAATTTTTCTACAATATTCACTCATCATGACACAAAAATATGGCATTCTGAGTAAATCTACTGAAGTTTTTCCTCATTCAGTAGAAAATGTGGTTTCACCCGGTCATGCAAGAAACAATAAATACGTCCCATACCGTGAGACTGGTATAATTAAGAAAAATACCGTGATACACATTTTTGGTCATACCGCCCAGCACTAGTGTGTGTATATATATATATATATATATATATATATATATATATATATATATATATATATATATATATATATATATATATATATATATATATATATATATATATATATATATATATGCGTGCCATTTTCATATGTAAGGGGAAACATTTTTCTTTAAAGAAAATTAAGTTATTATAAAATTGTGATATTATACATATATATAAAATGAATGCCATTCATATGTAATAAAATAAATTATACATTTTCGCTAAAGCAAATTAAATATTATATGTAAGTTATTTATTTATAGTAATTCATATTAGTCAAGGTGTGATATACATACTCCGCATACCTGGTCATATGACTACAAGTGTTCTTATTGCATGTCATATGCTGTCTTTTAACCTATATTTCAGCTAGTCACACCTTTGTCCTTGAGTCATAAATGTAATGAATGCTGGGAAAGGTGATGTGTGCTTTCCAGCAGCTGTGCGTATCATGTAGCCACTAAAACAGACGTTTCAGGCTCTCGAGTTACCCCAAAACCTCATAGCCGAATGAGGAAGTGGGCTGCGGCTACTTTGAGTTCCTTTCTGGTGAAGAATTACAGATTCAACTTTCACTTCTAAAATTAATAATCTCTTTTCACTGTAAATTCATTCGCTTTCGCTTCTTTTCAAAAGCTGCTGCGTCTCAGCATGTTTTAACCTGCAGGTGTTCCATTACATCAGCAACCCACAGTCACACCATCTGAGGTCAGAGACTCCGCCCACTCTCATTTGCATACAGAACAAGCAGCCGATCCCATTGGAACATGACCGCAGTCCTCGGCCCTGCCCATTCATTTGCATACAGTGAAAGGGAGCCGCTCCCATTGGCTCAACCACATCCCGGGGCTTTGTTCTAGCCCCGCCCCCTCATTTGCATACATAGGAAGGCATCAGGTGCACAGGCCAGAGCTGTGTTTTTTAGACTCGCTGTGCGTCTAGACTCAGATATTTTAATGTGTTTATTGCTTCTGGCCGAGCGTCAGACTCCAGCGTTATGGCTTGAGGCCAATTTTGTACACTTTTGAGGATGAACAGACCGTTGAGTTTACGATTATCTCGCAGGAATGGACATCATAATTACAGGTATGGTAGAATTGCACTTTTTATGTCATTGAAGTATGTTTCCATTCAATGGGTAACTGTTTGAAATTGACTCGCAATTTCCAAGCGAAAATTGGTGCAGAGTTTCCTTTAAAGGGTTTTTTTCAGTCCGTAGTGTTTATTCTTAAGTTTTTACTGCTGCGGTTGGGTAATCAAGGTCGGAGTGAAGTGCCGTTGGTGTGTTTTATTATATATTTGCTTTGAGTCTGTTTAACCATTACACTTATATCATCGCCTGAGAAAAACTCATAAAGCTACACTGTTTGAAGAAGAATAAGAAAAAAAAATTGTCACATACACAATTATACAGAGTATAACCAGCAGTGAAATGTGTTCTCTGCATTTAACCCATCCAAGTGCACACACACACACTTGGAGCAGTGGGGGTTCGTCCGGGGAGCAGTCGGGGTTCGGTGCCTTGCTCAAGGGTCTCACCTCAGTCCTGGACAATTCCTGCCGGAGCTGAGATTCGAACCCACAACCTCGGGTTACAAGTCCAACGCTCTATCCATTAGGCCACGACTGGGCAAATTAGCTTGATCTGATGTCCTTATTCTCCTATTGGCCTTATTAAATACGTGAAATGCCATGTATTGTGCATCTATCTGTTTTTTTATAAGCGTTGGCATAGCCTCGTAAACTCAGAGGCTGTTTAACCATTACACTCGTATCATTGCCTGAGAAAAAACTCGTAAAGCTACACCGTTTGCTTGATCTGATGTCGTTATTCCTGCTATTGGCCTTATTAAATATGTGAAATGCTGTGTATTGTGCATCTGTCTGTTTATAAGCGTTGGCATAGCCTCGTAAACTCAGAGGCTGTTTAAAGGTGAAGTTGAGCGGTGCGAGCGTCAGTTATGAGGCTGATGGTGGTTTTGTCATGTTTTCACAGCTATGCGGTGGACGCCGGGACGACTCCTGCCAAAGCCAAGAAGGGCAGGATGAAAGCTAAGCTGGGGAGCAGGAAAGCGTTCAGTTTGGAGGAGAATCAGCTGGAGGTTCAGCAGCAGACCAAGAGCCTGAGCCGGCAGGTCCCGCCCAGGTATGAGTTTCCATCGCTTTGTGTTGGCCTTGAACCCGTTCTGCTGCTGTACAGCCTAACAATTACTCTCAGAACAGCACTGTTAACTGTTAGGAAACTGGAAATGAATGCATACATTAATTAAAATATTTAAAAAAAGATTGTATTACTGTTAGTTTTATTTTTTAAATGGCCTTCAATATCTAAAATATGTGACGTGTTCATCTAGAGGAATACAAATATATAAAAAAGAAGCAAATACAGAAAATAATAATAATTCTAGTAAATATTTATTTAGTTTATCAAGATCTAAAATAAGTTTTTTTGTATAAAGAAATATGGTTTAAAGCGAAAAATACATATATGAAATATTATAATATAAAATCTAAATATTTTATGAATACCAAAAATATTCAATTTATTTATTTGGCAATCATATCTGAAATGTGTTTTTGTCAAACTTAAATACTTTTTAAAGACATTATAAAATTTATTTTTCTTCTAAAAATGTATGAATAAATATATTACATTATTATTATTTATAATATTTATTATATTAAGTATATTTGCTTATAGAATTTTACATTTATATTTTCTAAATTCACATTTTAGGCCTCTACCGATATCTAAAATGTCATTTTCTTACAGAGCGAATTATTTATATATATATATTTTTTTTTTCTCTAGAACTAAATATATATACACACATACACGTGTAGGTATAATAGCTGGCATTTTCATATATAACTAGAAAATGTAATTAATTTAAAGAAAATAAAAATATTAAATATGTCTTGTATTTTTATATATAAAGAAAAATGCTGAATTTATTTGAAAGAAAAATTACTGTTTATATTTTTTAATTAATTTGTATATAAAATATATTCAAAAATCTTTAAAAATAAACTAAATACAAAAAAAAAAAAAAAATGTTGTATTACTTATGAATGTGTTTTATTGGCAGGTCTCACACTCTCGATGTCGACAGACCTTTGGAGAGAAACGACAGCCTCAACTCAAGAAGTGTAAGACGATTTTAATTCATCTCTAATTCTAACATTAATAAAGCATTTCTAATTCTCATTTCCTTTCTTCTCAGAGTTTTATGAAGCACAACAAAACATTCCACAAACTCTTCCCAGAACTCCCCGAGACTGAAGACCTGCTGCACGGTGAGAGACTTGCGTTCATGTTTGTGTGTGTGACATCTGACACACAACAGCAGCGGCGTCACGCGTGTTTAATGCTGTGTTTGCAGCTTACATCGGTGCACTGCAGAAGGAAGTGCCTTACCACGGCCGCTTGTACATCACCGACAGCAGCCTGTGCTTCTTCTCCTCCGTGCTGCTCCGAGACACCAAGGTAAGGAGCCGCCCGATCCGCACGCACTCGCTCAGAGCTGCCATTATACCCCAGGTTAACAGACGTCTCTCTGTGTGTGTGTGTGTCTCTATGTGTGTGTCTCTGTGTGTGTGTGTGTCTGTGTTTGTGTGTGTCTCTGTGTGTGTGTGTGTGTCTCTGTGTGTGTGTGTGTCTCTGTGTGTGTGTGTGTGTCTCTGTGTGTGTGTGTGTGTGTGTGTGTCTCTGTGTGTGTGTGTGTGTGTGTGTGTCTCTGTGTGTGTGTGTGTGTGTGTGTGTCTCTGTGTGTGTGTGTGTCTCTGTGTGTGTGTGTGTGTCTCTCTGTGTGTGTGTGTGTCTCTGTGTGTGTGTGTGTGTGTCTCTCTGGGTGTGTGTGTGTGTCTCTCTCTGTGTGTGTGTCTCTCTGTGTGTGTGTCTCTGTGTGTGTGTGTGTCTCTGTGTGTGTGTGTGTGTCTCTCTGTGTGTGTGTGTGTCTCTGTGTGTGTGTGTGTGTGTCTCTCTGGGTGTGTGTGTGTGTCTCTCTGTGTGTGTGTGTCTCTCTGTGTGTGTGTCTCTGTGTGTGTGTGTGTCTCTGTGTGTGTGTGTGTGTGTGTGTCTCTCTCTGTGTGTGTGTGTGTGTCTCTCTCTGTGTGTGTGTGTGTGTGTCTCTCTCTGTGTGTGTGTGTGTGTCTCTCTCTGTGTGTATGTGTGTGTGTGTCTGTCTCTCTCTGTGTGTGTGTGTGTGTGTGTGTGTGTGTGTGTGTGTGTGTGTCAGGTGATCGTCCCCGTCACCAGTGTGAACGTCCTGAAGAAACAGAACACCGCGCTGCTCGTGCCAAACGCCATCTCTGTCCGGACCACAGACGGAGAGAAGGTCAGCGCCTCAAACACTTCAAGCACATTGTCCTCTGAAAAATTAGGAAAATATGAAACAAATATGCTAATTAATGCAGATTAATAAATACCGTTTTAGCAACAAAAAAAAAAATTATTATTTTTTAAGTGAAACCTACCAATTCATTCTAATTATAAAAAAAAAAAATCAATGTATTTCTGGAAATGTAGTGATTAATGCCACTTAAAAAATTTTTTTTTTTTTTTTACTGATACATATTGATTTAATGCTAATTAATAAAATATTAATAAAAAAGTTTTACAGTGAATTTTTGTGAAACATACTGATTTAATGTTAATTACTAAAACTTTTGTTTTAAGTGAAACACACCAGTTAACGCTTATTAATAATACAAATACAAATAAATGTATGTACAAAAAATTTTTTGTTAAGTATTACAAAATGTCTTATTATAAGAAAAATTATTTATCATTGAGAATAATGGAATTACACATAATAAAACACGTTTCAACATGTTACATTTAATACTTTTTAAATATTGTTTTATTATTATTTTGTTTATAAATGACAGCTTAAAAAAAGAAAAATAATAAATAAATATTTTAGGTTGAAATATGTATTATAAATTCTTGAACTTGTATTTAGATTTTTGATATATAATTTTTTTTTAATATAATCAATATTTTTGTTCTTTTATTTTTAGATGTATTATATAAAAAATATAAAAAATTGATATCTATTTATTTACTTGTATCTGAAGTATATTTAAGTATGTAATCTGAATGTTAAGTGACTCTGTGTCTCTCTCTCTCAGTATTTATTCGTGTCTCTGCGGAACAGAGAAGGCTGCTATAAGCTGCTGCGCGCCGTGTGTCCTCAGCTGGAGGTGAGTGCTTGCTTTCACTGTCATGTGTTCATGTGTTTAACTCGCTCCTGACATGTCCCGCTCTCGTTCCTGACAGGACGGTAGTCCCAACAGCAGCCCTCTCTTCTCTTCGGCCGAGAACAGCTTCGATCAGGCCAAGCTGGTGGTAAGTGAGGCTCAGCGCTCTGTGTCTGAACTGTACCGATCCGCGCTGACGGCAAACCTGCGTCTCTCTCAGCAGAACTCCAGCCAGTCCAGTCTGGACGACTCGTACGAGGTTTCTCCTCCGATCCTGTCTGCGTCCCGACTCGCTCCAGGTTCGTAAGCTCCCCGCTGAACGCCGCCTCGCAGCCGCGGGACTCCGTGATAAAATACTGTGTTTGATTCTGTTTCAGAAAACACTGCGATTGAAAGCCCGTCGGTGACTCGCGAGACGCCAGACGAGAGCTCGGGCGAGGAATACACCGGTACGACACGCAGATCTGAGTGACTCTGAGTGATGATGATGCCTTCGATTGGCTAATTAACTGCTTCCTCTCTCCACAGGAAGTTCATGGGTGTGGAACGTGACGGATCGAGCGCGATCTCTCCTCCTCCAAAGAGAAATCAGCACCCTCAACTCTCTGCTGCTCATCTACTTGATCCTGTGAGTATTCGTGCCACGGCTTTCAGCTGGAACGCACTCGTTTACTTACAGCTTCACAGTAAATATTCAAGATAAATATTCACCAACAATCAAAGTGTTATACAAATACTCTAAAATATGTATGTTTACAATGTTTTACAAAAAGTCATCTGTAAAGTCTACTAAAAATAATACATTTTATATTTACTGAAATTATTTCTAAAATGTACTCAAATATTTATACATTTAGGAAAAAAATAAAAGGTATAATTTAAATATATTTAGTATAAAAAAATATAATTTTACTATTATTTAAAAAAATTATCAAAGATTGCAAAAAATTGTTATGCAACTTTACAGCAAATATTTACTAAAAATGTATCTAAAATTTTTAAATCTTTACAAAAATATTTTATGAATGTTCATTTTACAAATATTTGTAGAATACGTACTAAATATATGTATGAAGTATTTACCAAAAAAATAATTGATAAATGTTTGCAAATACTTAGTACATTTATAAAATATTGTTTCGTAAAATAATTTAGAATATTAACTAAAATGTTCAAAGATTTACGTAAAAATTATAACTGTTATACTAATATTTACTAAATGTAATACATTTTATTAAAAAATACTTATACAAATATATAGTAAGAATTCATAGAATATTTATAAAAATGTTTACTAGATGCATTTATGAAGTACTTAATAATTTATGATAGTTATAAAAATTTATTAAAAACAACTTTGTCATATTTATGAAACGCCATATTTAATAAATGTTAAATGCTTCAAATATAATATAAGTAACATGTGCTAAAACATTTGAACAGATATTTACATGGCACTTTTCAGGGCTCCAGACTGAGACTAATCTGAGTTTGCCGAGGTTGTTTTCTTGATTGTTTTGCGATCACATCTTTTATGTTGACGTAATAAACCGAGACAATGCGCATCGAAGTTTTAATGTAAAAAGACTGAAACGGTCCTCGTCTCTGCTGAACGCCAGCGCTAGCAGCAGTCCTGCTAAACACAGCTCAGTTGTGCAGCGTGAGAGAGAGACGTAAGAATATTGCATAATCATGATAAGAGAATATAATGAGCTGAAGTTCAACCGCTCCTATATAACCGCGTGTTACTAATGAAGAAAAACAGACTAAAGGCCCGTACACCCCGGGACGAATTTCGCGCGCGATATTTGGCGACGTTTAACGCCTCGTGACTAAACAAAGGGCGCCAATGTGAGTGTGCACACCGACGTGAAAAACGCTACGCGTAAAAGCGTCATTTTAAAAAAAACGCCTCGGGTTCGTTTTTTTGGTTTGACGCGCCGCGTCAAAAACTATCCGGCCAATGAGATTGGCGCTTTTGCTCACGTGTCTGGAGCTGCTGAAGTTACAGTAAAACACAACTTGGGGGCGCTCAAACACAAAACAGTCTTGCCGAGCACACATACGTAACGACGAAGAAGATATACGCCAAGTAGCGTCTACACTGCCGGCGTCTTTCCTCATTCAACAGAACAATAATTTCTTCATCGCTGGAGCTTCTGGTGCTTGAAATATCCATGTTTTCTTTGTATGATTTTGACAAGCGCGTAAATACTTGCTCTCTTCTTCTGAGTGACAAGCGAGTGTCAGAAGCGTAAAGTTGCGCAGCGCCACCTTGTGTACCGGGGTATTTCTGTTTTACATTAAGCACCATCTAATGTCAGGGAATTAATTTGCATGTTCACTCGGCTCATCGTCAGCGAAAATCGCTTGGGTGTGAACACGAATAACGCGCGCCGATATTCGTCCCGGTGTGTACGGTCCTTAAGTGTGAAAGACACACAGGGTTTTCAGAACAAAACTAGCTCAATGGTGTTTCAAAAAGGGCTCACCAGTAAAAACAAAAAAACTATTTTTGGCAAAGTTCCCTTAGTTCGCATTGCAGGGGCTAAATATCCCGTTAGTGGGGTCGTTTAAACATGCAGACATGAAAAACTACCCACAGCAACAGTCTTATCCCAACTCCGTGGAAAAACCGCAGACTTGGCAACACTGAAGAAACGTGACCACATTGAGGAGCCCAAACTGCACTCGATGGCCAAGTGCTGCTGACACTATGGTCTATGACATTGGCTCAGATTCGGTGTAATAAACAATTCTGTGACTGTTTATAGTTCAAGTTGGAAAAGACTTCTAGTTCCCAAGTGAACCTTAGTTCCCAGGACATCTGCAAGATGGGTTAAAATGCTGATAACGATATAAATAGATGGAAGTATGACTGAAATGTTAATGTCTTTTTTTTTTAAATACCACATTTATTCTGTGGCACCTAAATTATTTGGTGCCTAGTTTTGTTTCTTATAGGAGAATATATATATATATATATATGAATGAAAAGTGATGTGACACAGCCAAGTATGGTTATATTGTATGGTTTACTTCTGTTATATTGGTGCATTTAATTTCATGACTAACTACACATACCATGATTTTAAAATCACTTGCATTAAACAATCCAGTATTACCAGTCCTGTCAATATAGACTGAAATATCTATATTGCTTTATCCATAGTATTAGTGATAAATAATCATGCGCTCAATGACGAGTCTTTTCAGCGTGACTCTAGTTGTATAAGTGTTTGCCAGACGAACGTGTCTCATCTTGCTGGTATGCGCTGTACGGGAATGGTGTTATTATTGTGATGAGGCGCCCTGATACTAAACGTGCTTTTAACCGTACAAGGAGATAATTTTGTTGTGTTAAGTGATGTGATTTTGTCTCGTTCAGGGTGTTTCTGCTCTTGTTGTCGTCTGGCTATATCGGCCTGCGTATCGTGGCCTTAGAAGAGCAGCTGACGTCTCTCGGAGCGCTCCCCGAGTTCACCTTACAAAGCGGGTAAATACTGTCATGTCACATTGATGTTTTTGCCAGTGTAAAACCCAAAACTGTATCCGAAAATCACGTTATTTTTGGTTCTTTCAGGTACAAAGATACGTAAGAGATCTCCTCCATCTGAACTTTGAAAAGAACCACCAAAAACCATTTTTAAGATCCACTAGCCACTAGGGGATGCTGGGAAGGACCTTTATTTGCACATGGACCAGCTACCGAACTCTGTGCGTCTTTGCCAAGAAAGCCACCAAAGGGCACGTGCTTAGGGACGCTGATGTTGACGAAACGCAGGCATGTCTTCGCTCGCAGATGTTCAGTTCTCACCCAAAGACAACTGGTGTGTCTCAGAGGACTGTCAAAGACAACAAAACCAACTACTTCGTGGAAAAGCATTTCATCGGTTATTACTCATTGCAGTGCCTTTGTTTGACCACTTTTACGACTATCGAAAAATGTTGCCAAGAACTCCTTTTTATTTTGTTCTTTAGCTTTGATGACCATGTTTTTTTCATCAGTCTTTCGGTTTCATTCTTCCTCTTAAGTTTTGTTTTTACAAGGGTTGCGATATTACTGGTTTCGGTTTAATGATTAACAAAAGAACTAAGCTAGCTAACCAACACTTACTCATTTTAGCACCTTTGGACCACCTTTATGATCATAAAAAATCATTGCATAACTTTGTCTTAAAATGGGTTGTGATATTACTGGTTTCGGTTTAATGATAAAAACAGCTAGCTATCCAACTCGTTGCAGCGCCTTTGTCTGTCCATCAAAACTTCGTCCATTTTTCATCCCAAGTTCCTTGTTTTTTATGGCTAGCTTCATCTTGGGTTTTCTTTCGGTTTCATTCTTCCTCAATATTTTCCGTATAAGGGGTTATGATATTCCTGGTTTCATTTTAACGATACAAAAAGAGTTAAGCTAGCTAGCTAACCCTTACTCAACGCCGCGTCTTCATTTGACATCTTTTATGACCATCAAAAAAAATGTAATTGATAACGATGTCGTATAAGGGTAGCGATATTATTGGTTTCGGTTTAACGATAAAAAAGAGCTAAGCTAGCTAGCTAGCCCTTAGTATTATTGTATGTATAGTCTATGCACAAGAAATGTTCAGATCAGGTATTTAACTCGTTTTTGTAACATTTCTTTGGTCTTTTTATACTTTAAGGAGACGAAGTAGTCCAACATGTTGGTCTTTACGTAATCCCAAAAAAACTAAAAAAGATTGTATTGTGCAGGAGATGGATGTAGTATTGTTAAACGTCCGGGTTTCGGCTAAAGCCAAGCATGCATGTTTGTGCAAACCCAAAAACGGAGCATTTCCATTCAGGACTCGTAACGAGACGAATCGCGATTCTTGACTAAAACAACGTGGTCCAAAATATGCATGATTTGTGTGTGTGTGTGTGTGTTTGTATGTTGCAATGTATGTTCAAGATATGAGAGACTTGTAGCCGTTGGAGTGCACTTTATAGTTTGGGGACGCTCTCCAGTCCTGAAGAGGGCGCTATATTGAGGGTCTGGGGCATTGCATGGTGCTAAGAACCTCTCGCTCAGGGCCGGGACTAATTGCAATGCATTGTGGGATTGCTACACTTTAGTTTTGGTATCTTGGTCATCTGCTGGCGGACTCGCAGATGCTGGTGGAATAAACACGGATGGACTCAAATATCTTGCGCGAATGAATGCATGCTTTTTATCTTGAAATGGAGATTCCTCATTGGACTGATCAGTGCAGATGTAATCACACAACATTTCATCCGGGACGTCACCGCCTCAGAGTCCCCTGAACGACTGTCTAATAACCACAATGCAAGAATCCCAACTTTAATAATGTGTTAATATTGCACTATTGAAGTGTCATTGTTTTTGTATCAATGTGTTGGTGAACATCTTGTTTGGTATATTTATTGCCTAATGTGTAATTCAAAGTAGTCTCTGTGAGACTGACTTTGGCATTGTTTGAATAAATCAAGTGCTAAGGAAATGCAGCGTCCCCAATGTTTATTTAGCTCTGTTTATCGTTACTAGAATTTGTTTGTGACTTTCAGGATCTTCAGGGAGCGATTAATCAGATTTCTGCATTAAACAGCCACTTTTTTCTGACTCTAAGAGTTAGAAGTCTGAAAGTTAGAAAGGAAAATTTGTGAAACTGCTTTGGGTATAATGACAGCATGTTTTACAGCACATAATGTGTTGACTATTGCTCATTGCTTGCACAGGTGCATCTCAATAAATTAGAATGTTGTGGAAAAGTTCATTTATTTCAGTAATTCAACTCAAATTGTGAAACTCGTGTATTAAATACATTCAATGCACACAGACTGAAGTAGTTTGTCTTGGATTCATTAAATGAGACTGTTCGCAATAGTTCAGAAACGAATCTTTATCAGTAACGCTGCATGAATGGATTCACTAAAAAGAACCGGTTCACGTGAGTCATTAGTTCAGGAATCAGTTTTCACTGGTAACTCTTTTTTATTATTATTAGACATGGATTCAAAAGAAATACAAACCAACCAAACGGAAAATAAATGAACACCATGCGAATAATTCAGAAATGCAGTTTTCATAGCTTTAAGATTGACAGAACTTTGGATAGTTGCCATATAACGTTGTCTAAATCAACTTTGATCAATAAAAAGAGAGGTTTAGAGCCAGTAAACTTTTGCTTATGAATGTGAAATCAGGAAACAAATGTACTATGTACAGTTCCACTGTATACTCTTTTGAGTAACAATCAAAATAAAGCAGCTTTAAAAGACAAAGAAAAGTCACTTACAAAATAATATAGGATAAACTTTTTAAAAAATCTGACCAAAAAGTGTGGGATCATTGCCAAAACAAACGACTGACAAAAACTGCAATTCACTTCAATGTCTGACTACTATTTTTATTTTATTCCAGGGAGTCCTGGCCAAGATGGCCGTACAAAAGGTTATCATAAACATATAACACGCATAATAAACTCTAAACAGTCAAAGCGAAAAGATTCATCATAGATCAACAAATTAATTCAACATGACTCATTCATTTTACACTGCAAAACATTTTTTTAATTATTCAAAGGAGGAATTGTTTCTAGTGGAGTATTAGATTGAAATTAATTCCACAGCCATGGAGCATAATAAGAGAAAGATGCTCTGAGGTACTACTCATTTAATCCCATTTGATGATCTGTTGCTATAGTTCTTTCCACATAAGCATAAAAGTCTAGTCATGTAATTTGGAAGCATATCCAACAATGTCTTTACAATAGTAACATATGTGATTTTCTTCTTTGACATAAAGAGGACCAACCTACATAGTTGTACAGCAGACAATGATGAGTACATGAGCAAGCATTTGTTATAAAACGCAATGCAGCATGATAAACACCATCCAGCCTCTTCAATAAATATGTAGAAGTATATTTCCTAAGAAGAGCTTTAGTAGCGTTGTTATGCTGGTCGCTGTGTTTGATTCACTCGAAAGAATCGGTTCATACGAGTCATTAGCTCTGCTGTTGATTCTGTTGCGTTGCACAATGCACAGTAACATAACTGCATGTCACTTGTATGTTGTGGCTTGCCTGTGTTCATTATTCAAATCAGGCAGTAACACTGCCCAAACATGTTTTATGAGCCCGTCTTAATCCGCTCAAAACTGGTTTGCGTGTTAGTCTTGTACATGTCTTATGCATCTCAGGAGATGCGCAAAAATAGAAAACCCCTGAGGAAACCAAGCACACGTAACCACTGCATAGTTCGCTGTTGATGTATGCGCGTTCACGCAGCGAGACGAAGCTCGTCCCATCGTGACAAACGCGTGTTTGTGGGATCTTATCGAGAGATTTCCAAAACCGTTGCATATTTCTCTCTTCAGTGGGTCTGGGAACGATCATGCGAGTTGGTGCATGAGCCGTTATTTAAGACTGTAAAGTTAGTAGTGTTGTGTTTGAGACATCAGTCTTCTCCAGATTTCAGCAGGAACACACTGCTTGTGAAAAGGTAAGAGACTTGTGTCTACTGTTGGAGATTCACATTGCCTACCTTTGCTTTCTTGTGTTGTGTAGGTTGACTGTTTAAATAAGACGTTTCTTAGAAGAAATGGAACGTTCATAAAAAATTAACATTGACATAATTTATCTGTCCTAATGTTATTCAACAAGAGATTCTTAACTGTGTGTTCTGGCTTTGCTCGTCCAACAAATGAGGCAAAAGCATCATACAAACAGTTGCATTACTTTCAAAGACATGAAATGCACTTCAAAATTAAGGTGTTTCGCAGTGATGCCATTTTTGGTTCCACAAATAACCTTTTAGTGAACTATGGAAACCATAAGTGCGACTTATAGCATAATTCTGACCTTTTTCTTGCAATATGCTAGTTTACTCTGTGCAGATCTAAAACATTTTCTCAGAATTGCATGATATAACCATCATGAGCGAATTGAGGGATATAAACTCTTAGGTGCGGTTTCCAAGACAGGATTTTAACTAAGCCAAAAAGGAAAAGGAAAGGACGTGATGTATCTAAGTATGGTGACCCATGCTTGGAATTTGTGTTCTGTGTTTAACCCATCCAAAGTGCACACACACACACACACACACACATACACACACACACGGCAGTGAACACGCGCACACACACACACGGCAGTGAACACGCACACACACATACACACACACAGCAGTGAACACACACACGCACACAGCAGTGAACACACACACGCACACAGCAGTGAACACACACACACACATAACCTCCTCCGGAGCAGGTCATGTTTCAGGGTTAGTTCACTTCAGCGCTATCAGGGCATGCGTGACCTAGCTACTGATTTTAGATTATCATCTCACACATTATGGATCTGTGTTTTCTATAACGTATTTCAATAATAAAAATACATATCTTATATGACTTGTCATATAATTATAATTAACATTCTCAAGGATTAAGATTAAATGGAAAATGATTGCACAACCACCAGTTAGGTGGCGATATAAACCAAGTATGCAAATGGCTTTAGAACAGAAGAAGTTTTGCAGCACAGCATGCTTTTTCCTAGCATCCGATTCCATAGAGCTCTGTTGAGAACGTGTTGCTTGGTAACCGGGAACTTACTCTGGCTTGAATGAACTTACTCCCGGATGTGTTTCTGGAACCAACATACCTCGAGTAAGCATGGTTTGGGTTAATCAACCGAGATTCAGGGTTTAGCAGAGGGTAAGATAACCCTGCTTTCTGGACTATGGAGTACTGAACTAAAATGAACTAGATTAATTTATAACCAACTGTGTTTATTTGAATTAAACACAATAGAAGTTGCCAATAAAACATGGAATGAACCAAGAAAGCTTAAAATCGAATGGAACTGAGAAGGAACGCCTAGAAATCTCTTTGCAATTAATTCTTGCAATCAGCAGTTGTTGTCATATTTGCAAAATTTGTATCATTTATTATGTTAAACATAAAGAAGCTTATGGAGGAATATTCAGGACTTTTTTCAAAAGAAATAGCAAATTGTATTTTCAATTGGTTTTCCACATGTGGGCGCATAAATCGTGACATAATTAAAATGCAGTTGCAAATCTTGCATTATCGTTTGCATTTCAAATGAAAAAGCAAAGTCCATTTGCAACTGGACTTTATTATTATAAAATAGGATGTATTGTTCCAGGAAGGTTGTCTGTTCGTTCACACAGGCATGAACTGATTGGCAGCTGATTCGCTTTAACGAAGTCTTTACTGATTATCTCCATTGATCAAAGCGTTCGGCACGGTCGTCTGTGAGTGACATCACCTCCCAAAACACAAACACGCCCCCCTAGTTTAGTCCCGCCTCTTTCCGTCAAGACATCGCAATTCAAATGCAAAAGGAATTGCGACTATTTGAGTTTTGGCAGGTTAACTGCAAGACACAGAGAAAGTGAAAAGGCAAATGTGGTAATTAATATTGCTATTCAAATATGACAGGTTCATAGCTCTTAAGACATGGGACATAGTTGCAAATGGACTTTGCTTTTTCAATAGAAATGCAAACGATGATGCAAGATTTGCAACTGGATTTTAATTGTCACAGTTATACGCCCACATGTGGAAAACCAGAATATTCTTTCATAGAAGCTATTTTATAGAGAGAGAAATATGGTCAGAATTGGCACCTTAAGAAAATATGATCAAACGTGCTTGTGAAAATGAATCTGTATCGTTTATCCTTTTGATTGGATTCATCCTTTATCCTTTTCCAAAAAAAGTAAATACAAATTAAATAAATAAATCACAAAAATTTAAATTTTTCAACAAAATCGCATTATGAATTTTTTTTTCTTCTCTAATACACATTGGCCACAATTATTGGTAATCCTAGAAATAATGTGTGAAATTTCTGAAGAACTATATTTCCATTCATTTGAATTGTTATTAGCACACCAGGGTGACTATAAGAGCGTGTGCGGTGACCGATAGTTGAGCTTCACTAAATATGAAGTCAAGAAAATTGAAAGACCAAAAAACATATGTATCAAGAAAAGAGCTACAGCAACAAACATTTCCATTTCCACCATCAGGACAATCATTAAGTATTTCCGATCACCAGAACATGTACAAATCTGCCTACAGTACATCGTTTGTGTCTTATTGTCTTAATGCAACACGAGGGGAGATAGTTTTGAGTGGTCCAAAGACTCTCCAAGGATCACAGCTGATATTGCAGAACATAGTTTGAGTCTTGGGGTCAAAATCTGGTTGGATCTTCCAACAGAAAAATGGGGTCACGGAGCACAAATTAAGGGTTCTGCCATGGATCCAGTTCCCTGTAACCCTATAAAACTGAAGAAGAGATCAAAAATATATCAGCATGGAGCTGGGAATCTGGAGGGGTTCTGGATATGAAGGAATGTCTCTTCTCCTCTATTTGATCCAAACTCATCAGACTCATCGCTGTTTAAACTGGCCAAAATGAGTTTGCTAAAAGTATTTGAATAATTATGCCATTATAATAATGCCAATAATAATGCCATTATTTGTGGCTAATGTGTATTAGAGAAAACAGTTTTTCATAATCCCTTCCAATTTTACTTTAATGTTTTAATATATTATTATTATTTTATACAAAATATCAAATGATCAACAGTGCAGATTTATCTTCACTGGATTCT
Source organism: Oxygymnocypris stewartii (assembly GCA_003573665.1). NCBI lineage: Eukaryota > Metazoa > Chordata > Actinopteri > Cypriniformes > Cyprinidae > Oxygymnocypris > Oxygymnocypris stewartii. The sequence continues at coordinate 1,807 of QVTF01025177.1, read as the reverse complement.
TCGTTCAAAGATACCAATAATCTTGATTATATAAAGAATGTAAACACACGTTAGTCTGAAGTTAACCCTGCCTCCTGCTAGGTTTAGTCCTGAAGTATCTCTAATCTTCCTCTTGCGAGAAATAAAACTCCCAATTGTGAGAAAAAAGATATAAACTCATTCTGGAAAAAAAGAGAGAATTGCAAGATACAGTTTCTCACAAAAGTGAGTACACCCCTCACATTTCGGCAATCATTTTAGTATATGTTTTCAAGGGACAATACTATAGAAATGAAACTTGGATATGTTTTAGAGTAGTCAGTGTGCAGCTTGTATAGCAGTAAAGATGAACTGTCCTCTGAAAATAACATACAACCATTATTGTCAAAAAAGCTGTGTCTGACATCCAGCAGCTCGTGATGTTATTGTGGAGGAGTGGAAGAGGATGCCAGCAACATCCGGTGCAGCTCTGGTGAACTCCATGCCCAGGACGATTAAAACCGTGCTAGTAATAATAATGGTGCCCCTGCAAAACATTGACACTTTGGACAGTTTTGACATGTGCACTAATTTTTGTTGCCAGTTATTTGGACAATAATGGTTATATGTTGAGTTATATTTAGAGGACAGTACATTTGTACTGCTATACAAGCTGCACATTGACTACTCTAAAATATATCCAAGTTTCATTTGTGTGGTATTGTCCTTTGAGAAATTATACTAACATTTTTGCTGTAATGAGAGGGGTGTACTCACTTTTGTGAGATACTGTATACACGTGCAAATGTGAGAAAGTCAGAATTGCGAGATATTAACTTGCTTTTGTGAGAAAAAAGTTTATACCTCACAATTCAGACTTTTTGCCCTCACAATTCAGACTTTTTCCCCCTCACAATTCAGACTTTTTCCCCCTCACAATTCAGACTTTTTCCCCTCACAATTCAGACTTTTTGCCCTCACAATTCAGACTTTTTCCCCTCACAATTCAGACTTTTTCCCCTCACAATTCAGACTTTTTGCCCTCACAATTCAGACTTTTTCCCCTCACAATTCAGACTTTTTGCCCTCACAATTCAGACTTTTTGCCCTCACAATTCAGACTTTTTGCCCTCACAATTCAGACTTTTTCAATTCAGACTTTTTGCCCTCACAATTCAGACTTTTTCCCCTCACAATTCAGACTTTTTCCCCTCACAATTCAGACTTTTTGCCCTCACAATTCAGACTTTTTCCCCTCACAATTCAGACTTTTTGCCCTCACAATTCAGACTTTTTCCCCTCACAATTCAGACTTTTTCCCCTCACAATTCAGACTTTTCCCCCTCACAATTCAGACTTTTTGCCCTCACAATTCAGACTTTTTGCCCTCACAATTCAGACTTTTTGCCCTCACAATTCAGACTTTTTCCCCTCACAATTCAGACTTTTTCCCCTCACAATTCAGACTTTTTCCCCTCACAATTCAGACTTTTTCCCCTCACAATTCAGACTTTTCCCCCTCACAATTCAGACTTTTTGCCCTCACAATTCAGACTTTTCCCCCTCACAATTCAGACTTTTTGCCCTCACAATTCAGACACTTTTTCCCCTCACAATTCAGACTTTTCCCCTCACAATTCAGACTTTTCCCCCTCACAATTCAGACTTTTTCCCCTCACAATTCAGACTTTTTGCCCTCACAATTCAGACTTTTTGCCCTCACAATTCAGACTTTTTGCCCTCACAATTCAGACTTTTTGCCCTCACAATTCAGACTTTTTCCCCTCACAATTCAGACTTTTTCCCCTCACAATTCAGACTTTTTCCCCTCACAATTCAGACTTTTTGC
>QVTF01025176.1:0-48216 GCA_003573665.1 Oxygymnocypris stewartii | reverse complement strand
CATTAATCCACACCACTCCAGTCCATCAGTTAATGTCTTGAGACAAAAAAAAAGACTAATTCATATTTTTTTGCTTTCATTTTTCTGAATTCGGTTTTTGTCCACCCATTTTTTGGGGGGGATTTAATTGTAGTACTCAAAAAAATTTTTTGGAAGTAACTGAAATAATAAAACCTGTACAATTAAACAATAGTTTATTCAAGGTTTAACAAAAATGACAGTTTTAGGGTCTTATTTTTTCATTAAGTCAGTTTTTTTCAGTTTAATTTTTTTAGGATTCAATTTTAAAATCAAAAAGCATATCTAACTAATTAAAATCATGAAAGTTGAAACATTTTACAAAAATGTATTAAGAGTTTAACAAAAATTAAATTTCTCCCAAATTCCATTTTTCCATTTAAATTTTTCTGGATTCCATTTTAATGGTTTAATTAAATTTTATTAACCAAAAAACACTATATAATCAACTGAATTTATTAAAATGTAATACTTAGACAAATGTATCAATAATAGGGCCCTAAGAAATGTTAAATGTTTTTTAGAATTTCTTGTTTTTTTTAAAAGCTGCATGTTTGTAAGAAACAAATCCATCATTAGTCCATTATCCTCCAGTGACAAAGTGCATCTCCTGATGTCTCTCACATCAAAATCCAGCCACATATTTGTTTATAAACTCATTTCAGGGTTCGTAAAATTTAACAATGCCTGGTAGCCCTTCAGGCAGGTACTAATTAAACTAGCCCAAATAAAACAAAGACCATAAATGTCAACCAAAAACATTTTCAATGCACAAATATCAACGAATACCAAGGAAATTATTTACAGGATATCTAAAAAAAAACAATTTAAGGCAATTTGAAACGATGGATGAAACGTTCGTGTTTCACTCCGTCTCGAATTGCGTTTGCGGAAAGCGCTCGAGAAACATCTCTTCTTCAGTACACACGTTTTTTGTTGTCTCATGCAAGAGACTGTACGACGTTCACGTTACATGATCTGACTGACTTTTTACGTAGAGAGGGTTGAGAGTGCACCGCATTCAAATAACTGATCATTCATGTTTTCACAACCGCTGGACAACTTCAAAACAAATCTGAAATTAAAACATATTTGAGAGCAAGGTGTTTCGGGGGCGCTACGCAGCTTGCACATTCTGCGTATAGGGAGGATCGGCATTGATCGGTTCTAACTCTATAGCGACATCAACTCTATAGCGGTATGCCCGAGCATTGCGATTATTTCGCTTTTACTGGCGGCATTCAATCAAATGACTTCCCGACTAATTTTTGCATGCGCGAGGCACATTATTTCTTCTGCGCGGTCGCATGCGCGCACAGCTTAGAGGGAACATTGCGCGGGAGTCCTGTATTTTAAGGTAGCCCGTTGTTTCGTTAATCTTGTTTTGTCTTGTGAACGCTGCTTGATCTGTGCAGATTTCTCTCCTGATTCAGACCAGAACACTTTTTCACTGGAGGAAGCGTTATTATGGACTCATATTTGAGATAAAAACATCTTAATGATAGAATTGTATCTTTTGTCTACTCAAGATGTTACCTAATGGATTATTGTGATGTTTTTATCAGCTGTTTGGACTCTCATTCTGACGGCACCCATTCACTGCAGAGGAGCCTTTGCTGAGACACTGATGCAATGTCATATTTTTCCAAATCTAATGAAGAAAAAAACTCATCTACGTATCATGTATCATCTTGGATGGCCTGAGTAGGATTAAACATTCAGCAAATTATAATTTCTGGGAGAACTACTCCTTTAAAAGATAATAATCCACCTCTTTAATCGACTGGTCTGTACATGCTTAATGAGTTTCTGTTATGAATCAGCACTGATCTCTGGGGTAAGTCTTTAGCTTTTGAACGTCAGCATTGCTTTTCACAATCATTTACACAACTATCAAACCCTCCCTGAAAGATGTCTGGATTTAAGAGCAAAAGGCGCCCAACTCTATTCTAGTGTTGATTTGTGGCCTATTATCACACTGTAAAGAGTTTATTTCTAACTCTAAACCGCAGCTTCGTTTCTGCATTTACAGACGTTTCGTTGATCTGCAAGCCATAATTATGATGTGCTGATCCAAATGGCCCTAAAACTGTTCCATGAAGAAACAATACAGAGAAAATGCTCCACTTCATCGCGTTAATTGTCAAGTCATTAATGCATTTTGTGGAAAAGTGAAAAATGAACCCGTCCCAGTTTTCCCTGTGAGTCTGACATCAATAAACCGTCATAAAAGAGCCAAACACAATCTCACCGACTGACAATGCTGCAATTATGCCACATTTCAGCTGTAAAAAGTTATCGAGATCACATTAAACATCCAAAATGAGAAACAGACGATAAAGAAATGTGAAAGTCACATGATCAGATGTCAGCTCAGCCTTAATTAGCTGTTCGTCATCGTCGACACGTGTGGATTCTTCTGCAGTCGGACTCGGAGCTTATTTCGATGGCAAGTTCAACAGATTCAGTTGTTAATTCATCTTTTAGTGTTTAATCTTGTTCTGTAAGCACACAGTTCAGTCATTTACGGAGTACATGCATTGTACAACCAAATTAACTTTGGAATAATTCCGGTAGTGGCAACCCGCAGAGTTTAGGTGTGTGCATTAGGTGTGTTTTGACTCATCAGGGTTGCCAGATCTTACTATAAAAACAAATACAAAGCACAAAATAAACTTATATCCAAAAAAGTTACCTTGGAAATATACCACATACCAAAATATTACTACCTGTATCTGTCTACTTTATTAGCTGCATAAAGTGGATCACTTTATGAGCCAAAGACGCTTAAATAGAGATGCACCGATACTAAATCTCTCCCAACTAATGCTGTAAACTACACAGACAGCCCTCTCGTTTGGTACATTAGAGATTAAAATGAACAACAACACTATTATAATCAATGCTATTTATTTTCATATAAAAGAATCACACTCAAATTAAAACAATTGTATAGAACTCAATTGCACATTAGGTACTTTTAATAAAACCTTGTCTTCATGATATATTCAAACACATGTCATAAATAGTAAATAAGCTCCCTTTTAGTATTTTAAAGCAAACTAATACTGTTCATAAACAATCCACTGATGGTCGATAGATCACCGCTTTTATTGACCGATCGATTTTAGATCTGTGCTTTATTAAGTGACGCTTATAATAAGTGGACATGGCAACCCTTCAAGAGTGCGCTCTGTAAAGCAGCCCTCCAAACATACACAACACATCTCCGAGTCTTAATATTCATATTAATATAGGGTCGCTGTAATATTGTTTTGGTCAAAAATAACAGATACCAAAGATGAAATGGCAAAATATTAGAGTTTAGATTTAGGTGACTTATCTGTAGATTTAGTCGCAAAATGTTAAAAACACGGCCTGCTATAAGACATTTTCTGTTGAGCAGAATATTTAAATGGGGATCATTAAATCCAGCAGTTTTTTTGTAGTAAAGTGTGCTCATGGTGACCAGTTTGGGAAGATCAAGTAAAAGACCGGGTAGAAAATGCATATGGGAGTTTCAAACTCTTTAAATCTGGCAACCGCACCCATGAAAACGTTTGCAGGCTCGTTACCAACGCAAGAGTCGGATAAATGTGGCATTGATGTTTGACGGGACGATACGTACTTTTGTCGTTTGACTGGATCTGATTCTGAGGGATGAATGTAGTCGTGGAGAATCTGATCGAGCTGCTGGTTATCAGGACACCTGAGGAAAGAGAAAATCAAATCATGAAAACAAACATAAGACGACAATTAAGAGTGCACCCTAAAATGAAAATGATGACAGTATTTATCCACCCTTAGGTGACAAACATAACTCGGGTCAGGTTCGGGTTTTAGCTAAACTAAAACTATAAGCAGAGGCTACGCTGCTTTCATAGACGCACACACACACACACATTATCACACAGATATCAGAGATCGCGCAAAAAACAGCACGGACACTTTTATTAGTAAAATAGCTTTGACAGGCTACTAACTCACAAGTCGCAACGTTACATTTATCTGCAATGAGGCGGCAAAATCGCTGTTTTTGAAGTAACTAAAACTCATTGCTTGTAGAGAGAGACGTGCAGAAGCAGGTTCACATGCACGCGCAACTTTCATCCCTCTCTCTCTCTGTCTCTCTCTGTCTGTCTCTCGCTCTCTCTCTGTCTCTCTCTCTCACTCTGTCTGTCTCTCTCTGTCTGTCTCTCGCTCTCTCTCTGTCTCTCTCTCTCACTCTGTCTGTCTCTCTCTCTGTCTGTTTCTCTCTGTCTCTCTCTCTCTGTCTGTCTCTCGCTTCTCTCTGTCTCTCTCTGTCTGTCTCTCTGTCTCTCTCTCTCACTCTGTCTGTCTCTCTCTGTCTGTCTCTCGCTCTCTCTCTGTCTCTCTCTCTCACTCTGTCTGTCTCTCTCTGTCTGTTTCTCTCTGTCTCTCTCTCTGTCTGTCTCTCGCTCTCTCTCTATCTCTCTCTCTCTCTCTCACTCTGTCTGTCTCTCTCTGTCTGTCTCTCTCTGTCTCTCTCTCTCACTCTCTCTCTCTCACTCTGTCTGTCTCTCTCTGTCTGTCTCTCTCTGTCTGTCTCTCTCTGTCTGTCTCTCGCTCTCTCTCTGTCTCTCTCTCTCACTCTGTCTGTCTCTCTCTGTCTGTCTCTCGCTCTCTCTCTGTTCTCTCTCTCACTCTGTCTGTCTCTCTCTGTCTGTTTCTCTCTGTCTCTCTCTCTGTCTGTCTCTCGCTCTCTCTTATCTCTCTCTCTCTCTCACTCTCTCTGTCTCTCTCTGTCTCTCTCTCACTCTCTCTCTCACTCTCTGTCTCTTCTGTCTGTCTCTCTCTGTCTCTCTCTGTCTGTCTCTCTCTGTCTCTCTCTCTCACTCTCTCTCTCTCACTCTCTCTCTCTCACTCTGTCTGTCTGTCTCTCTCTGTCTGTCTCTCTCTGTCTGTCTCTCTCTCTTCTCACTCTCTCTCTCTCACTCTGTCTGTCTCTCTCGTCTGTCTCTCTCTCTCTCTCGGTCTCTCTCTCTCTCTCTCTCTCGCTAATTCAAAGAAAGTATCAATTAATTCAAATAAATACGATCTTCTTTACGATCTTAAGTCTGATTTAAAGTAGGCCAAATGCTAACGAGTCTTAACTGACAAAAATGACCATAATTTGCACGGTGGAAGATTTATCGTCTCGTCCATACAACCATTCATAAACTCAGCAGAATGTATGCGACCTGATGTTCACAAACTTTCATAACTGGTAAGTGGTTTTTATTTTGCCTTGTGAAATGGCCGAGCATTGATGAATCTGCTTCTTTGTGTATTTGTTTACAGTGGCATGCAATCGGCAATTTTTTTTTGGCTATTCATTGTGGGGGGAAAAAAAATGTGGGGTTCGGGTCGGGTTCTAAATGTAACTGTGCCGCTCGGGTCGGGTCAGACGGTCTCGGGTACGGGCCGGGTTCGGGCTTCACTTTAAAGCCCGTGCAGACCTCTACTGAACATACACATATATAGTTGTTTTCTGGTGTTTGGCTTAGTGTTATGTTAGAATCATTATTATACTCTTATACATTTTGTTCTTTAATATGTTAATTGTTTTTAGCTTTATTTCGTTTTTACATTTAAATGTTAATTTTGAATTTTGTTGTATACATTTGTCATTTTTATTTAATTTCTTTATTTTTAAAATGTGTATATGTAGTATTTATAAAGTTTTAGCTTTTAGTTTTGGATCTGTTTTTAGCTATTTTAATACTACAATTGATTGCTTCTGTTGTCCTCATCTGTAAGTCTCTTTGGATAAAATCGTCTGCTAAATGACAAATTAACTAAACTAAACGCACATGAGTCTAATATGGCTTATAGTAAACCTTCAATACACAACTTAATCATGTCTGAATTTCACATTTCTCCCACCACACAATTTTTCAAATAATTTCCAGTTTTGATTAACTATTGGCTTTTTCCCAAATCCCAGTTTTATTCAATTTGAATGGTTGAATAAATTAATTGAATACAAAAAAAGATTAATCAAAATGTATTAATTAAACGTTTAACAAAAATAACATTTTAGAGGCACAATTATAAAGTATTTAATTTTTTACCCCAAATTCTATGTTTTCAATTTTAATTTAATTCCGCTTTATTGGCTTACTACTTTTTAATAATTAAAAAGCATGCATAATCAATTGAATTCATAAAAATGTAGCAATTAAAATTTGCAACAGTTAAAAAGTTTAAATGTATTATTTACTTTTTTTAAATACATTTTTAGGGCCATATGAAATAAATGTAATATTTTTTTATTTAAAAAAAAATATGTACATTTCTCTCAAATTCAAAGTTTACCATTAAAACAAACATTACATTTTCTCCCAAATCCTGTTTTATGTCAGCACCAATAGCCTTGTGGTTAGTGTGCCACCATACAGCCCAACTGCGCTCACGGCGATCCGAGTTCGATCCCAGCTCGTGCCGCTCCCCTCGGTCTTCACCCAAAAGCTTTCCTGTCTACTCTAAACTGTCCTGTCCAATTAAAGTCATAAAAAGCCCATAAATAAATCTTTAAAAAAAATCCTGTTTTATTTTTTACAAAATTCTATGTTCTATCTGAATTCTATTTTAATGGTTTGATTAAAATTGAATAACCAATTTCATTAATTTAATTTAATTTTCTCATTAATTTAAATGTATCAAATAAAAGTTTAACAAGATACATTTTTTGAGCCATATGAAATCCATCAATTTAATTTTTTTCCCAAATTCCATGTTTTCCATTTTCATTTTTCTGGGTTTCGTTTTAACGGTTAAATTAAAGTTTAGTAATCTGTCAATCTACATTGCACATCAAATTTAATTTGTATGACTAGTTTCTGCGATTACATCTGCGCTTTCTGCATCACGTAAATCCCAGAATCCTCAAAGCACCAAATAAACACTTAAAACAGTAGAGAAGAGAAGGGCTCTTATACCTCTCTGAATAAACCGCGTCGCTCTGAGGAAAATGGATCTTCAGATGCCAGTAGAATCGTCCTTCCCTGCAGGAACAAAACAAGAAAACTGAGTTATGCTTCCCAGAACACCATCCGGACCTCATACCGCTCTATTGGTGCTTTTCCACTGCATGGTACTGCTCGGTACGGTACGGTACGGCTCAGTTCGGGTCGGTTTGCGTTTCCACTGCAGTTTAGTACCGCTATAGAGTGGGCGGGATTATTCACGTGTCATTATAGCTGCGCTGCCTCTACTGCCGTGACATCATCGTAAACGCGCCACAAACAAACACAACAAAGAAAGGAGGTGGAACAGTGTTCTTCATTCTCGGCATGTGGATTGTTTTTAACAGTAATGGAGAGGTCTGTGAGAATGATTGTGATTTACCCCCAGCAGCAGAGACTGTGGTGACAGTGACACGGGCTGTAGAGGAGGAGAGCAGGGATGTTCGTGCAGGTGTAGAGGAGGAGGAGGAGAGGCATGTTTTTAACAGTAATGGAGAGGTCTATGAGAATGCTTGAGATTTACCCCCAGCAGCAGAGACTGTGTGCAGTGACACGGGCTGTAGAGGAGGAGGGCAGGTGTGCTGCGTTACTTGATTAGTTAACTATTCATGTAGCGTGTTCTGTGATTTATCAATAAACTTTTCAATATTTCAAATGTACAATGTATCCCTTGTTTTTTATTTATGTGATGGTATTTATAAAATCGTGGCATTAATCATTTGTCTTTTCAAGAGGTTCATTACGTGCTCATACAATAATAAATATTTAATATAGTCTGGAGGTACACTTATTCAATCAGATTGTTTTTAATTGAAGCAAGACACAGATACAAAGGTAAGCATATAAACAGAAAACATACTCAAAAAATATACATAAGGCTTTTTCCTTCGGCATCAAGCTCTCACTGGATCCGCTCTCGGCTATCAACGAGAGGAACGTCTGAACTTCCTCAACAGACAACGACACTGTTATTTTGGGGTTATACAAAAAGGTGCGTTTGTTCAAACAAAAGCTGCGTCCGCTCCTTCGCTGGCTGTGCTGATTTAAATCTAGCGGGTATATGTTGGGTCTCATGTCGCAAGTTCAGTGACGCAGTAATGACGATCTTCTCCGGCCAATCAGTGATCAGCAGAGTTTACACGTCATGTTTTGGTAACGGTACGGATCGCTTGGAACCCCGGCTGAGGTGGTACTAAAAAAGCACCAGGTACCAGGTACATACCCAGTGGAAAACCCCCCTAAAGTGAACCGTACCGAACCGTACCGTGCCGTGACCATGCAGTGGAAAGCGCTCTATATGTCCACTCCAGACTCACAGAGCAAGAATCAGATCGATGAGATGCACTGTAACTCATAGATGACTAGATGTTCAAACAGAAAGACCGTTGTTTTGTTCCTAAAAGCTCAGTTTGACGGCCAACAGCAAATGTGTTTTCCAGTAATGAATCTCTGACAGCATCAGTATGCACGACAGTAAATGGTGGACAGAAGCACCGGCCTGTCTGCATCAAACGTCACTATTTACTGGAACAACATGCTGGCGCTTCGATGGGCCAGCATTGCTAATGTAATCGAGAAGGTGTGTGTTTGGAGGAAGCGAAGCGATGCTGGGCATTACGGTTATGATGACGACAATTCAGCTGGCCGAAAGCCTGGAACTGAGCCGCGGATTTGGACCACAGACAAAAAAATGAAGGCTTTCTTTACAAGATCCAAAGAACATGAAACAATGCTGACGCTTCACAGCTACTGCTAAGACGTCTATACTCTTAATGCAACAGCGTTGGATTGAGTCAAGCTTGGCTCTGTCAGCACAATCCTGGCACTGTTCGGCTTCAATATGAGGATGAACGGAAGAAATACAAGCCTGTGATCGGGCCTCTGTAGGGAGCGTGGATGCCAGCCGCATCTGCTGAAGACTCACTGCAGTTTATCCAATTCAGAGTGAAGCAATAAGCTTCGCAACTCAGTTGAGCAGAGAACAATTCTAGGCAAGTAAGCAATGATGCCAAGTAGAAACTATAAATGGGATAATTAAATCACAGCCGTACGAACGCTCAGTAATTGGAGGTTGTTTAATGGTTGCCAACCAACGTAACCACAACGATCGATCAATATTTAATGCAACTTGTCACGCTAACAGAATACAAATGATTGTGTTCACAGTTAGCTAGTTTCTTCTCTATTTAAAATATCCCAATGTTAACATTTTAAATAAAATGTACATTAAAGATATTAAAGACATGAACCTACCGGCTCTATGATTAATCACAATATTATTATTTTTTATTTGATGAAATCTAGTGCTGTCAAACAATTAATCACATCCAAAATAAAAGTTTTTATTTACACAATATATCTGTGTGTACTGTGCATATTTACTATGTATACATATAAATAAACACACATACAGATTATATTTTACAAATATTTACATATTTATCTTTTTATTATATAAAATCATAAAAAAATTCTTAAATATAAACATTATTGGGTGTGTATTTATAAATACATAATAAATATACAAAGTATACATACATATACTATGTAAACAAAAACTTATTTTGGATGCGATTAATCACGATTAATCATTTGACAGCACTAATTAATTTATATAACGAGGGAATGAGCTGCAAACTCTTCAAGCATTGCATTTGATGTAACTGAAATAAAATGATGGGGGGGAATCAGATAAAACTATGTTGGTTATATTCAAAATGTTATGCATGGTATGTATGTGTTATATATATAGAGAGAGAGAGAGATAATATTTTACAGATATATAACTAACTAACATTTTGCAAAAAAACTTGATAGATAGATACTTTTACAATATATGTTAAGTTTGAATAATACAGGTACATCTAAAAAATACTAACATCATGAAAAAGGTCAATATTTTGTCACTCATTTCAGAAAGTGACACCCATATATATATATATATATATATATTGATTTTTTTTTACACAGAGTAAAATATTGCAAGCCTTATTTCTTGAAATTTTTATGATTATAGGCTTACAGATAATGAAAACCCAAAATTCAGTGTCTCAGAAAATGTGTATATTACACAAGACTAATAAAAAAAGATATTTTAAACAGAAATGTCAGGATTCTGAAAAGTATGTTCATTTCTGTGCACTCAATACTTGGTTCGGTCTCCTTTCTCATGAATGACTGCATCGATGCGGCGTGGCATGGAAGTCGATCAGTCTGTGGCACTGCTCAGGTGTAATGAAGCCCAGGTTCTTCAGGTCATCTGCATTGTTGGGTCTGGTGTCTCTCATCATATATTCTCTTTGGGGTTCAGGTCTGGTGAGTTTGCTGGACAATCAAGCACAGTACACACATGGTCATTGAACCAGCTTTTGGTGCCTTTGGCAGTGTGTGCAGGTGCCAAGTCCTGCTGGAAAATGAAATCAGCATTTTAAAAGCTTGTCAGCAGAAGGAAGCATGAAGTGCTCTAAAATTGACCAGCCCAAATCATCACTGACTGTGGAAAACTTCACACTGGACTTCAAGCAACATGGATTCTGTTGCCTCTCCCTCTCTTCCTCCAGACTCTGGGACCCTGATTTCCCAAATTAAATGAAATACAACATTTACTTTCATCTGAAAAGAGGACTTTGGACCACTGAGGCAACAGTCCCAGTTCTTCTTCTCCTTAGCGCAGGTAAGATGCTTCTATGACGATGTTTCTGTTTCAGAAGTGGCTTGGTAGCTCTTTTCCTGAAGATGTCTGAGCGTGGTGACTCTTGATGCCACTGACTCCAGCTTCAGTTCACTCTTTGTGAAGCTCTCCCAAGTGTTTGAATCGGCTTTGCTTGACAGTATTCTCAAGCTTGCTGTCATCAATGTTGCTTGTGCACATTTTCCTACACAATTTCTTTTCTTCCAGTCAACTTTGCATTTAATATGCTTTGATACAGCACTCCTTGAACAGCCCCCCTCAGTCATAATGCCCCCTCTGTGACTTACTCTCTTTGGTGTGTCAATGATCGTCTTCTGGACCGTTGCCAAGTCAGCAGTGTTTCCTCATTATTATGGTTTCAAAGCAACAAGAGATACCCCACAATTTATACTGTATGGATGGCCATTTATTGAAACTCAAATGTAAATATTATAATATTTTGATTCCTAGTACTACTATTTTTGATTACTATTTTGAAATACTGATTTTTGACTTTCATTAGCTGTAAGCTCTAATCATCAAAATTAAACAAAAAACTTAAGTGTTTTAATTTACATGTAATGAATCTAAAATATATGAAAGTTTCACTTTTTTGAAATAAGTTACAAAGAAAAACTTTTTCACCATATTCAAATTTTTGAGATGTACCTGTATGTTATTACATATTTTAACCTTGTGAGCAAAAAAATGTGCAACCATTGTAAGTTTACAGCAAAATATTATAGACACACACATACATTTGTATTTGTCTGCAGGTTCAGGAGTATTGTAGTTCTTTATCTACACAAACTATTTTTTTAAAATGCGGTAAGGAAGCATAGGATTTGACGTCTGAAATCAGACTGTTGCACTGATCCGGCAGATTTAACACCATGACTGTTTGTTTGATGAGCTCTTGACATGACATGTCTCTTGTTTAACATTGCATGAGTCAAATTCTGCAAAGGTGGAATAAAACACTAATATACAACATGTGTCACTAATCACATGACTAAGATGAGAATATCACTGACATGCCCATCATGCTTTCATCCAATCCCACATGCCAATCCTAAAAAGAGCCTTTGCCAGGACTTGAGCATGCACACCAAACCAGATGGCAACCGTTACACAACCAGAACATTTGATCAGCTCCTCCGAAACGCAGTTCTTCAGATGCGAGATCAGATACGGAGGTTCTGGCAGGAGGGTTTGGACTGAATTTCCAGCCTGAGGTGGGCAGCAGGTCGGGGCGGAGGTTTGGTTGGTGCGCGGAGGGTGTCTTTCGCAGGTGTAAAGACGCTCCCTCCAGGCAAAGGAATTTATGGGTTTGCTCGGGCTTGGCGGCCCGCTGGAGCTCAGGGTGGAGGCGTGGCGGAAAAGGCCTGGAATACCAGGTGCGAAGGCAATGTTACGCCTCCAATGGAAACTTTTTTTTTGCTCTAATGGAAAAATGGATTTTCTTCAACATTTTTTGGCTTGCTTTCTAGTAGAAACACACTTAAATCAAGATACTTTAACTTAGGATCCAAAATATCTTAATATTTACATTTATGCATTTAGCAGACGCTTTTTATCCAAAGCGATTTACAGTGCAGTTAGGTCATACATTTAATGTTCATATATCATTTGTGTTTGCTGAGAAATTGATTAAAAATAAGCTTACGATTTAAATGAAATCAAATATCTACCAATGGAGGCAGAAAAAAAAACTACGTACAGGGCTCTAGACTCACTGGTCGCACTTTTGCGACTAACTTTCTCAGTTGGTCGAACAAGCACATAATTTTGGTCGCAATTAATTTTTTTATGATGAAAGATTGATAATCAATGCATGTTGATTATCGTTTATCATAGTTTATAGTTATATGGCAACGAAAGTGTTCAACATTCAACCCATTCTTTTTCTTCAGTATTATTTGTGATTTAAATGTTGTGAACAGAAATTCATTTTTTCGTGCGCCTTTTTTACTTTCACTTTCGAATTCGCGATCTTGGTGTCACGTTTTACAAGAAAAGATAATTTTCTGTTTTGCTTATATCTACTATATTATATAATACTTATATCTATTTAAGACTAAAACAAAAGATTAATTCATTGTTATTCTTAATTAAAAAGCACAACTACAAGAAAACAGTAGGCTGCAATGACAAACTGTCTTACATAACATATATAAACAAAAACGAATAAGACGAGGCATGGCATAGGACACACCACATGCTGTATTATATACCGAATAATAAATTACATAATGTTTAGCAAAAATTAAGGAACGCCTCCATAGCGTAACGTGAGGTAAACAGCAAAGATAACAAACTTTTCAAAACAAAAAGTAAAACTAAACTGTCTGTCTGTTGCTGGCAGGACTTGCATGCTTTTTTTCCACATGAGTACCAACATGTTCACCTTCTCTGGTTTAAGAAGCGGTCTTTTACTTTACTTTGAAAACCAAATCCTCGGTTTCGCTCAGTCTGCTGCACGCACCTTCGCACTCGTGCTGACACGGCGAGTATAAACCAGACTGTACTGAAGTGTTCACGCTGACAGCGCCTCTCTTCACATGATCAGTGTAATCTGACTCATGCTACAATGTGCCGTTGCTCTGCAGCACGCGCTGTATGAAGCAGACGCTTTGGAGCAGCACAGACCATGCACTCGCTCAAGTGCGACCACGTCAATTTTTACTAACATAAATGGTCTCAGTCTAGAGCCCTGTACGTAATCGGTGTCTGAGAAATCTACCAGGTTAAAGGCCCATTCACACCAAGGACAATGACTATAACGATAACAATATAGTTGTAAAAATCGTTCTCAATATTAAAGAATAGCAGAGTCCACACCACAGCTATAACCGTAAAGGCACAGAGAAACAATATCGTTAGAATCACTTTCAGAACGATTTTTCAAGCTGATAAGAGGAAATATAACTAAATAGAATTGATTTAATTGATTAAAAGTTACACATAAGGTCACCTTTTACTGCCAAAGGAGTATGAGAACATATTAATGTTGTCTCTTTATCACCCCCAAGAATTAAATGCTATTGTAAATAGGTTTGGGTAATTAAGGGTATCGACCGAATTGCGCTGCTACCACTGAGAACCGATTCACATTAAATTAACTGGTGCCAAACATCTGGGCATGCACGTTACACAGAGAGAGAGACCCTGTTACGAGATGTCATCCGGGCAACTCGTTAAAAACAACAACACACAGGGCAAACCAAAATATTTTGAAGTGTGGCTACATTTCTAGGGCCATATGGTTTCCGCAAAAACGCTGGTAAATTACCAAAAAAGGTAACTCAACGGCTCTGGTAACATCCAAGTAACCACCCAGAACACTTAGTAACACATCAACACCTTAGCAACTACATAGTAACGCCCTGGAAACCATCACCAACAACCTAAGGAACCATTTTGACAAATTGTTCAAAATTAAGCGTCTATAATTCAAAGAGAGAGAAAAAAGAACCTGCCAATGGAGTCTGAAAAATTAACTTGTTTTCTGTTTAAATTAAGTTATTTTTTGATGCTTAATGTTGAACCATTTCTCAGAAAACAAGACTCATCTATTTCACACAAAATACATAACAAAATGTGAGCTTTCTGATCATCATCCGCACAGGTTTTGTTCATAATGATGCTGGTATACAGAAGGAGATCAGGATTCTTCAGTGATGATGAGCTCAGGTCATCCTGCTTATTCACCTGTTGTAGGCCCTGGGCGAGGAAAAATCATAAAGCGCTGTGTTAGCTTTCACAACACCTGGTTAGCCCTCAGCTAGAGCTCCAACTGATCGATCACGTCCAGATCATTTCTCAGGCTGTCCGTGTTGCAGAAGCCAAAGGACATCGAGTACTGTAAAGATACTTGAGGAATAGAGTTATCGACGCCGATCCAAGACCTCAAACTGACTTCGTTTTAGTCTTGCATCAAACCGTTTGTGGTGGTACCGAAACACAAGTTTTGCATTGAGTTTTGTGCAATGCAGAACACAAAAGGTTCATTGATGTATGAACAAACTCTAAAAAACCAACAAACAGCACAGTTCGGGTTCAAACAGATGGCCTTACAAGAGAGTCATATAAAAAAGACGCCTGTTGAATAACAGGCACCCCAGAGCTTCGGTTGAGAGTTCTCAGGACTTTTATTATGTCACTCTCAGGAAAACATTATGAACAGAACCAGGCTGTTATATCTGCTGTTTATCAATTTAACAATGGCATTTATTTGCAGCACACAGATACAGTAGATGCAGTCGACATCTGAGAAATTATAGCAGGTTGAAAGCATTAAATGCAAATAAAACCAGATAAAATATTAGCTAGTAGTGTTGCTAAGTCAAACATCACTATAACTCAAATCTGAATGGAAAAGCTTGATTTACTCATAAACATACCATAGACAAAATTCACAAGTTTATGCACTTTATGACGTGTTTGACCATTTGAGACAAGAAGCTGTCATAATTAACCCAAGAAAGAAAATAAAAATGTTGAGCCCACAGCTTTTAAAATGTTTTAAAGAGCACCTATTATGCAAAATTAACTTTTATATGTCATTTGAACATGAATGTGCGTTGGCAGTGTGTGTACACAACCACCCCATAATGATAAAAATCTGTCCACTCCTTTTTTCAATCCTATAATTCATAAGCAGTGTCTGAAAATAAGCCGTTCGCAGAATCTATAAAATGTGATATCACATTGTACAAGCCCCGCCCACTATTAGCAGAGACCCCGCCTTTAGTGAGCCGCACACAATCCGTCATGTTTATCTGCACGCTAGAGCAGTTAAATGCACTATTCAAATAAGACATGTATTATTAAGCTATACACATTATTCAGTCCAGAGTAGGGAGTGATTTTCTGTTTTTATTTAATTGTTTGGGTCATTTTAACAGCGTACACAGCAGCAGGTACAATGTCAGTTAATACACAGTTCTCATATAAACAAGCAATTTCTTTCACAGACATAACCAACTTTTTGTAACATGAACATGTGTATTTGACAGTTTAAGCACAATAACAAATGAAAGAGAACTCAGTTTAGTTCATCTGATGAGTGCACTCAAAAAAACAGCATATCAAAAGTTTAAACTAATATGGCTTTAAAACATGTTTTCAGCGCAATGGACATGAAAATCAAAACCTAATGGCTAGAGAGTCGGACTCGTAACCAAAGGTTGCCGGTCGAGTCTCAGGTCCGGCAGGAATTGTAGGTGTGTGTGTGTGTGGGGGGGGGGGGGGGGGGGGTGTAAATGTACAGCGCTCTCTCCACCCTCAATACCACACCGAACCCCCAACTGCTCCGGGTGTATGTGCACTTAGGAAGGGTTAAATGTAGAGCACTAATTCCGAGTTTGGGTCACCATACTTAACCACATGTTACCTTCACTTTCACATTCAGTGGCGTTTACTTCGGAGTCTACAATCCGCCACGCCTATTTAAACGGGGCGTTCTGATGAGGGGTGAAAAATAGGACAGAAAATAGTCTAAAAAGTATAATGTTTTTTCATGTAAAAACATTATAGTGGACCTCAGAGAACAGAACAAAATAAAAAAAAAACTGTGGCAGTTCATGACCCCTTCAATAACTGCATAGCAACACACTGGCACCCACCCAAAGCATTTTAGAATTAGGCTTGTCAGTTTTGCACAGGCAAATGGTAAAGTAAAAAAGATGTAGTGTACTTATAAAAAAGGTGTAACAGTCAAAAACCCACGAGGACTCGATCCAACAGCAGCATAATGACTACATGCGAGTCCTGGTGCTCAGTCACCGAACAACACGTCCTGTTCAGTAATGAATTCCCTCTACATGACGTCCCAAAGGTTACGTACACTCAAACACCCTTCACCTCAGGCAGATGTTGCGCGGTGAAGTCTGCGTAGCGTCTAAAAGCCTACACGGCATCCCAAACGCGGCTAACGGTGCCAGTGCAGAGAGAAAACTAAACGACCAAGACACATCTGACAGAACGACGGTGTGAAAGAGAAAAGCCAGATTCTACACGGATGGCGACGGCAAAACACAACGGACAAGAAAATTAGCCAAGAACGCCACAGACAGGAACAATCCTGGTGTCCCCACTGTAAACCCAGCAAGCACAGGACACCGTGTTCCACCCGCGAGATGCCAAAACGAACGCCGTTCATCATTTCCTAAAGAATTTGTGAATTCTGCTAAGTGGCTTGTTAAGGAGCTGACAGCGAGGAAGCACATACAACAGCTTTAAAGTGATTTAGGACTCATTTGGGGGCATTAAACCTTCATCTAGAACACATGTTCCAGCAGTAGATCGCCAACAATGAGGGTCCTGGAACATGACCTAAGCTGTGAACTTTGACCCAAACGCAAAAGCGACGCGACACGCTGCGATCGGTCAAGTTCGCGCCACATGCATCCGACGCGTGTCGAGGAATCGGAACGATCGTTTTCATGAAACACAAAGAGTGAGACATTCTTAGCTTTATCGTCTGCATCACGCCCGCCGCTAGCACATCTGGCGAGCCGCGAGTATCTGGCCCGAGTGCAGCGTGTCGCTAACCATGTGCAGTTGCTGAACATCTGCTTCTGATATTGTGTACTTGGTACATTCTGAAACTGATTTCTCTCCCACATTAGTCCAGCTTCTGTCGGCTGTACCAGTGCATGAATGAGATTCAGTTCAATGTCATCTAATGTAATTAGATACAGATCATCACGTACTGTACATAAACATCTGCTAAGACTGCTATAGGGCTTGACATACGCTTTCAATCAAATAAGTTCTGATCCACATCGGCCCGCTAATCAAAGAACATGTGACTAACAATTAAAGCAACCAATCTCTGTTTGATGAAGGGTTAAGGGCAAGATCATCTGATAGAAATAGAAAATAAAAAAATAAACCTGACACAAAATGGCAAACTAACCCTACCTATCTTTGAAATGAACAGTGGTGGAAAGAGTACTGAAAAAACATACTCAAGTAAAAGTACCATTACCTCCTAAAACAATGTAGTGTGAGCAGAGTAAAAGTACTTGAGTAAGAGTAAAAGAGTAGCCTGTTTAAGAGTACTCATGAATACGGAGTACTGAGCTGTGGATTCTACCCGGTCATAATAACACTGTACACTGCATTTTATTTAAAAAACATTGTACATTCTGTAATTCACATTATTTTGTTTGTCATGAATATCTATCATCCAGAAGTTTGAATGTTGACGGTCAACTCTTTTAAACCATCAAAACAGCACAGAAACACTATTCAGTTGAAGAAAAGATGAAAGCTATTCTCAGTACAATCATCCCCATTTAATTTATAAAGTTTGAAACAATTATTTAAAAGCACGTGTAAGGCCACTGAGACAGCATGCTGGTGTTGCACATACAATAATAATGTTTAGAACAGAGCAAATACAAACACCATTCGAAATTCATAGTTCACTATCACACCATGACATGGGTTCAAATCAGAGCTTTCTCTCCAAAACGGTGCCAGTTTTAGCGTTTTGCAATAAAGAATAAGATAACTAAACTTGGATAATGCATGTTACAATTTTAACATAAATGCACATTTATTCTATAAGTATGATATCATGCCATACCTTTTAAACATTTACTCAAATTGTTATGCTGATAAAAAGATTTGTAAGGAAAAAATGCATTAAATAGCGAAGTATTTCTGAGGAATCTTTTTTTAAAGAAAGCAAACACACGTCTCGTTGCTGAGCCGCGGCGGTCTCGGTGAATCAGCAGCATACACAACTGAATGGAACAAAACGTGTTGAACTTGAAATTGTTTATGCACGAGTGCACTTGCTAAATGAAGGCGGATTGTAGAAAATGGATCAAAAAATTTAAAAATGTATTAACGAGCTGCAGTTTTATTACATCACGCTAGGGGTGTGCGATATTGAAAAAAAATTATATCTGGATATTTTTGTGGATTTTTTCGATAACGATAATTAGAGGATATTTTGCAGAGTGTGATATTGTGCTGATATCTGAATACTGTACACAGCTGCAGTTTATGATATTATTCATATTCTGTGTGCTCAGTTCACATCAGTGATTAATCAATCTTTTCATTTAAGTTTAAATATGATTTTTACCTTTTAATAAAGCCATTTTGTTTCTAAAAGTGTACATCTTTTGAGTCAAATTGTTACATTTAACCAGTTAATTAAGATAATACACATTTAGGCTGTTACTAAACAAATGAAACCAGTATTATTAAAATTAATCTCTGCAGAAGTGTTTAGATGTATTCACACTGTTTAATGCAGCTCAGAGTGACATGGAGTGCTTTAACCAGTTACAAATGCATAATTTTTTGACATTTTAAACAAAACATTGAATACTGATATTTAAAATTATTTACTAAAATGAAAATAGACTTTAAATGTGAAATTAATTCGCCAGTAGGTGGCAGCACGTCACTGTTAATAAGTGAGTCACTGTAACTGAACCGAATCATTTAAACGATCAATTCATTTAGCAAGTGAGTCACTGCGACTAAACTGAATCATTTAAACGATTGAATCATTCAGGAACGAATCACTGCGACTGAACCGAATCATTTAAACGATTCATTGATTCATTCAGGAACGAAGCACTGCGAATGAACCGAATCATTTAAACGATTGAATCATTCAGGAACGAATCACCGAGACTCAAAACAGCGCTCAACGAGACGACTTCAAATCATGCTTATTTTTGAAGAAAAAACAGCACCCTTCCTGTGATTTTAACTATATGAAACGTAAATATATACATTTTCTGCCCCCATATCTTGAATTTTGAGATCTTTCTTAATGCATTTTAATAAACTGAATCATGCAGTGAACGAACACGCTCTAAACGCACGCGTGCATTGATTAACCCCTTCATCACCACAGGCTGATGTATATGCGTGCACTCTGTTGGCGTTTTGTTTGGTTTTTGCAAAATACTCAATATTGTCAAATTGCACATCGTTAAAACAACAATTACATCATAATCGCAGACGATATATCGCACACCCCTACATCACGCACTGACACTGACACAGACGCAGTATATTAACGCCACGGGTCATCAATAAGGTGCATAATATTGGTCCTCAGTTTGAGTACATTATTTCCAAGCGTTTACACAGTTTTCACAAAGCACATAACGAGCTCTAACTCATCAGAAGTCAACGAGTTCAACAAGTTATCCAAGTGACTGCTGCAGACACACGCGAGGGAGAGACGAGGTAGCGCACATCGCGCGTCCCGAACGCGGCACTCGCAGGACTATAACGTTACGCAATACCTCACACCAAATGTCAGGCCTTGTAGATAGGCAAGCATATACACAAATCATTTAGTCAGCAGAAATGTGAAATGTACCTTCACATATTAGAGGAAGACGCTGATAACTCGACTGAATTGATGCCTGGAGAATGCACTTCCGGCAGACGTGATAAAAAGCAGTTGGCGGTTAAAGTTTTCAACACAATTTAATTTGATGAAAGTCACGAGATCGATTGATTACTCTCTCTCTATCCAATCACGTTAATGGATAAAAATATTAAAATAAGCATGTAACGACCACAAACGGAGGAAAATAGCAGAGTAAAATACATCACTTAAAATGTACTCCATTTTTAAACTACTCCAAAAAGTACAATTACTGATAAAAAACTACTTAATTACTGTAACGTGAGTATTGTAATTCGTTACTTCACACCCCTGGAAATGAATGTTTTTGACCTTATTGTGATTGATTCAACTATACAAACATTTATTAATTTGACTTGTTTAGTCAATTATTTTACCTCGCAAGTTTATTAAAATATCAATGTCTTCAAGAATATCATAACTTGACCTTCTAGTGAACTGATAAGACTTCTCTATGATGTCGTATTTCAGACTTCAATCACTTTGCGTGCTTAAACCCCGCCGCTTTTGTATAATTAACTGCAAGCTTGCATTCAGATCTGCCTCATTAACCAATGGATGGAACCAAAACCCCGCCCCTTTTCTTTTTTAATACATTTACGTCACAGTTATCTGTCGCTCGTTCGGTTACAGCGGGACTATAAATCACAGATCAAAAACTTCAGAGAAAATAAAACACTTAAACATTGTTCTTAGTTCTTGCTTTGTGACCCTGGTACGATGACCTCGTTTCCAGACGGACCAATTAAAAACATGGTACTTTACTCCAGGAAGCAGACAGACGATCAGATAGCCAGATCAAAACATCTGAAAGCTTGCCGCTTGTCCCAAAACAACCACATTAAATAATTATAAAAATAGGACATGGCATCAGAAATATGAAGTCAACAATATAGTGATTCATAATTTCTGCACGATTTGTACAACCTGACCCTGATATGTGGAACAGA
This sequence comes from Oxygymnocypris stewartii, assembly GCA_003573665.1. Classification (NCBI taxonomy): domain Eukaryota; kingdom Metazoa; phylum Chordata; class Actinopteri; order Cypriniformes; family Cyprinidae; genus Oxygymnocypris; species Oxygymnocypris stewartii. The sequence goes on along the minus strand of QVTF01025176.1, from coordinate 27,195 downwards.
AGGTTTTTCCAGCTGGACTAATGTTCCTCTGATTATTCTTCATTACAGGTGAAACGTTAAAAGTTAATAATGATTATAATACAGGCTGTTTGTGCTAGGGCTGTTGATGATTCAAGAATCACTGATTATTTGTTCATATTTAAACCGATCAGGACCAGTAATAAAGCAAGCGAACAACAAATATTTAAACTAAACCAAATATGTTGCAGCACCAGTTCAAGATAAACTTTCATTTTAATACAAATGCAGCTTCAAATACAAGGAATCACTGTCATTATCCAAATATAATGCCGATAAACACAGCTGAGATTGACAATACTGATATTGTCTGATACCAAAAATGTATATATTTGTTTGTTTTATCAACATACTAATGCTTTTGACATTCTTAATTAGTACACATGCTGACTACAGCCACTCACAAGCAGCCCGGTAACCTATTCAGCCAATCACAGTGCTTCATTTTTAATGACCACAGAGAGTCAGGACCTCGGTTTAACGTCTCATCCGAAGGACGGTGCTTGTTGACAGTATAGTGTCCCATCACTACACTGGGGTGTTAGGACCCACAGACCACAGGGTGAGCGCCTCCTGCTGGTCTCACTAACACCTCTTCCAGCAGCAACCTAGTTTTCTCAGGAGTCTCCCATCCAGGTACTGACCCGCTCAACCCTGCTTAGCGTCAGTGTGACCGGTCCTGGGCTGCAGGGTGATATGGCTGCTGGCTTGTGTGAGGCAGTGGTTCACAACCTCGTCCCTGGAGGTCTTAATCAAACACACCTGATTCAGATCATCAGCTCATTAGCAGAGACTCTGAATTGGGGGTGTCAGACAAAGGTGAGATATAAACTGTGCAGTGTTGGGGGGGTGGGGGGGGGGGCTCCAGGAATGTGGTTGGGAACCACTAGCGTAAGGGACGTTTTATTACAGTGCGCGTACTTTATTTCAAGTCTTCCGAACAGGATCCAGCTAACACCCGTTCAGTCCCATTGTAAGGCTTGGAGGGGCCAGGATCATTTTTAATATAACTCCGATTGGATTCGTCTGAAAGAAGAAAGTCACATACACCTCGAATGCTTCAAAGTAGAGTGAAACACAGACTCATTTTATTTTTAGGGTGAACTAACCCTTTAACCTGCTTCTCCTCTTCAATGACATTAATTACGCTTATTAAAAGAGAACAGAGAGTAATTATGAATGGTCCAGGATCCAGTCTGACTGTTCTGCCAGCTCTGTGCCGTCACACCGACAACACAAATGAAATAACAGAATCCCATTGAGCAGAAGCAGAAACGGTCAGACCAAAGCAGAAGTCAATAAACCCTCAAACCATCAACATCCCTGCACTGACTGCACTCAGCAAGAGCGCCACCATGTGGCCCAGTGCAGAACTACAGACCGCTGGGACGAAAACAGCATGTTTATGACACAGGACATGCACAAGGACCGGACTCTGATGAACAAAACTGATGGAAATTTAATTATTACAATTATTATTATTAAATTAAAATATTATATATTAATAAACAGATAGAAAAAATATTAATAAACAGATATAATTTTTTTTTTTTTCTTATTTTCTAACTTAAAAATATTTGGTATTCCAAAAAACTAAAGAATGTTCTTATCTTTTGCTGTCCTCATATGAAAATATTATTATGGCTTATTATTATTAATTCGATAAGATGTTTTTCACTAAACCGAGAAGCAAGTCTTCTGTAAAAATGTATACAAAAATTATTATTAAAATATGAATTAATTAAATTATGATTATTTATTATCAACATTTTTATTTATTACAATTTTCAGAACGACTACATGATGACGCACACTTTAATAATTAGATATTAAATAATATATAGTAATTTCATGTTGTTATATTAAAAATATTTAATGTTAATAGTATTACGAACGAATATACAGACATTAAATAGATATAAAATGATTATCATTCAAATAATATTAAATGTTTCATTTCAAATTATTGCCATTTTCTCCTTATCTACTTAAGAAATAAAATATGTTCTTAAGAGAACATTGTAGTGATGAACTTTCTCATGAGAGTCACCCGAGTTCAGTGAACTACGGCTCTGTGTATTAAATGCTGCTTCATTTGAAAACAGCTGATGGAGATTTATTTACTGCTAATCACAGAACCGTCTTTACTGACGAGATGCGCTTGACTATCTCATGCAATATATCGTGCAGCGCTAATACGAATGTGGCACAGATATCGGGACTCTTCCCTGTCAAATCAATGAAACCCAAAGACAAAGAGACTTACGCTCTTCTGAAGATGGTGCGGTTCTCCCGGTGCTTGCTGAACACTTTGGGCAGAAGCTTCAGGGTGACTTTGACTGCTCTGGCTTTTTTGATCATCCACACGCCCTTCAAAGACAGGAAGAAACGTTTGCACCTGGTTTGGACGCCTGTATGAGGAACAGGTATTCACAGGTCTCACCTCCTTCGGGTGTCGACGGCTGCGGAGCAGGACGGCGTCTCTGTTGGACTGCTGTGACAGTCGTGCCGTGTCCTCCAGAAACCTGTAATCTACAGGACAGCACCTCAGTGATCACATCCATTCAGGGGATTCTGTACAGACGGAGCAGATACTCACCGCTGAGCAGGCTGAGTTCATTCAAATCAGCGAGAGGGACAAACGCTGTCTTGTCCCGGACACCACAGCATCCCGACACCATCTTGTGCTGCTTGACGCAGGCCAAACTACACAGAAACCACACAACACTAAATACACACACGTCCTACTCTTATTCATTTGGCAAAACTTATTATGTCTATGTCACAGTACTAACACGAGTAAACACCATCAATAAATTACTTGTCATTATTAAGATATTAATAATGACATGAAATTAATTGTATATAAAAAAATAATACATTTATAATATGTGTGTGTGTGTGTGTGTGTGTGAGAGAGAGAGAGTGTGTGTGTGTGTGTGTGTGTGTGAGTGAGAGAGAGAAAGAGAGAGAGAGAGTGTGTGTGTGAGTGAGAGAGAGAGTGTGTGGGTGAGAAAGAGAGAGTGTGTGTGTGTGTGTTGTGTGTGTGTGTGTGTGTGTGTGTGAGTGTGTGTGTGAGTGAGAGAGAGAGTGTGGTGTGTGAGAGAGAGAGAGAGAAAGAGAGAGAGAGTGTGTGTGTGTGTGTGTGTGAGAGAGAGAGAGTGTGTGGGTGAGAGAGAGTGTGTGTGTGTGTGTGTGTGTGTGAGGAGAGAGAGAAAGAGTGAGAGAGAGAGAGTGTGGGTGAGAAAGAGAGAGTGTGTGTGGTGTGTGAGTGGTGTGTGAGTGAGAGAGAGAGTGTGTGTGTGAGAGAGAGAGAGAAAGAGAGAGAGTGTGTGTGTGTGTGTGTGTGGTGTGTGAGAGAGAGAGAGTGTGTGGTGAGAGAGAGAGTGTGTGTGTGTGTGTGTGTGAGAGAGAGAGTGTGTGGTGAGAAAGAGAGAGTGTGTGTGTGTGTGTGTGTGAGTGTGTGTGAGTGAGAGAGAGAGTGTGTGGGTGAGAGAGAGAGTGTGTGTGTGTGTGTGTGTGAGAGAGAGAGAGAAAGAGAGAGAGAGAGTGTGTGTGTGTGAGTGAGAGAGAGAGTGTGTGGGTGAGAAAGAGAGAGTGTGTGTGTGTGTGTGAGTGTGTGTGTGAGTGAGAGAGAGAGTGTGTGTGTGTGAGAGAGAGAGAAAGAGAGAGAGTGTGTGTGTGTGTGAGAGAGAGAGAGTGTGTGGGTGAGAAAGAGAGTGTGTGTGTGTGTGTGTGAGAGAGAGAGGAGTGTGTGGGTGAGAAAGAGAGAGTGTGTGTGCGTGTGAGTGAGAGAGAGAGAGTGTGTGTGAGAGAGAGAGAGAAAGAGAGAGAGTGTGTGTGTGTGGTGTGTGTGTGTGTGAGAGAGAGAGAGTGTGTGGGTGAGAAAGAGGAGTGTGTGTGTGTGTGTGGTGTGTGTGTGTGGTGTGAGAGAGAGAGAGTGTGTGGGTGAGAAAGAGAGTGTGTGGTGTGTGTGTGTGTGTGTGAGAGAGAGAGAGAGAGAGAGAGAGAGAGAGATGAGGAGGAGAGAGAGAGAGAGAGGGAGAGAGAGATTGAGAGAGAGAGAAAGAGAGAGAGAGTGGTGTGTGTGTGTGTGTGAGAGAGAGAGAAAGAGAGAGAGTGTGTGTGGGGTGAGAAGAAGAGTGTTGGTGTGTGTGAGAGAGAGAGAGAGAGAGAGAGAGAGAGAGAGAAAGTGTGTGTGTGTGAGAGAGAGAGAGAGAGAGAAGAGTGAGTGAGTGAGTGAGTGAGTGAGTGAGTGTAAGAGAGAGTGTGAGTGTGTGTTGTGTGTGAGAGAGTGAGTGAGAGTGTGTGAGTGAGTGAGTGAGTGAGTGAGTGTGTGTGTGTGTGGTGTGGGAGAGTGAGTGAGTGAGTGTAAGAGAGAGGTGTGAGTGTGTGTTTGTGTGTGTGAGAGAGTGAGAGTGTGTGAGTGAGTGAGTGAGTGAGTGAGTGAGTGTGGTGTGTGGGAGAGTGAGTGAGTGAGTGTAAGAGAGAGTGTGAGTGTGTGTTTGTGTGTGTGAGAGAGTGAGAGTGTGGAGTGAGTGAGTGAGTGAGTGTGTGTGTGTGTGTGTGGGAGAGTGAGTGAGTGAGTGTAAGAGAGAGTGTGAGTGTGTGTTTGTGTGGTGAGAGTGTGTGTGTGTGTGTGTGTGTGTGTGTGTGTGTGAGTGGTGAGTGTAGTGAGTGAGTGAGGTGAGTGAGTGAGTCAGTGTGTGTGTGTGTGTGTGTGTGTGTGTGGGAGAGTGAGTGAGTGAGTGTAAGAGAGAGTGTGAGTGTGTGTGAGAGAGTGAGAGTGTGTGAGTGAGTGTGTGTGTGAGTGTGTGTGTGTGTGTGTGGGAGAGTGAGTGAGTGAGTGTAAGAGAGAGTGTGTTTGTGTGTGTGGAGAGTGAGAGTGTGTGAGTGAGTGAGTGAGTGTGTGTGTGGGTGTGTGTGGGAGAGTGAGTGAGTGAGTGTAAGAGAGAGGTGTGTTTGTGTGGTGTGAGAGAGTGAGAGTGTGGAGTGAGTGAGTGAGTGTGTGTGGTGTGGGAGAGTGAGTGAGTGAGTGTAAGAGAGAGTGTGAGTGTGTGTTTGTGTGTGTGAGAGAGTGAGAGTGTGTGAGTGAGTGAGTGTGTGTGTGTGGGGGGGGGTGTTACCTGCAGGCGTGCTTCATGCAGCTCGGACATCTGTATTTGGCCTCTTTAATCGCACAAATGTCACAGCTGAAGTCATAAACAATTTAAAACGAAGATATGAAATTTAGCGATCAATAAATACATTTTTTTATGGCTCTACAAAAAAAGTGAAATGTCATTATAATTAAGTCTATACAATGCTGATATATAAAGAATACAATAAAAGCAATGTAATTTGCGTAGTATTAATTAACAGCGATGGAATGATAAATACCGTGGTAAGTTCATGTTAAATATAACGTTACTATGGCACAGAATTATACGTTGCTGATATTATTTGTAACTGTAAACAGATGTTTTAGCTGAATGTAACATTACACCGGCGAATATATACGACAAGAGTATCAGAAATACGACCCAGATGTAAACAGACCTACACAATTACTGTGATTTTACCGTTTAACATGTTTAGACTACAGTAAGTTAACAGACCTGGACAAAGCCATCTTGCGCTTAACTCCTCTCCGATCCTCATCATCTGCTTTATCGTTGTTGTCCATAACAGGTAACATATTCACCACATCAACACAGAAGAGTTTTTACATGGATTCATTCGACACTCTCTGACCAAAACACCGACCACGTGTGCTGCGCTCCGCACGCGTCTGCCGTCTTCTGCGCTCTCTTTACGACAGTTTACTACAGTCGGCGTGCGGATCCGAAAGAAAAGTCCGACCGACTTTATCTACATTACAAAAAACGTACATTTAACACACGTGTGGAGTATTGAATGAACGAAGCAACTGTCAGCTGAACTCAAACATATATAAATAAATAAATAAAATCAAACTGAAATGTGTGGTTTGTCTGTCCGCCATTATCGTGAAGTGAAGGTTGTGTTTGGGTCCCAGGTGAGTTTTCTGTTGGAATCATCATTGGTCCAGTTTTAACATTAAAATAAAACAATACAATACACATATTATGAGTATGTTGGGTCTGATGTCTGCTGTTATGTCCTCAGCAATGTCAAAATCAAACATACACCCTAGCAGCATTGTGTTCATTTGCTCTTTATTACACCATCACTGAATAATCAGATACAACAATAATTTCTCAAATATTTATTACAATATAAAGTAAACTGAGAAATGATTAACTTAAATTGTTTGAGATGACTGGATGCTTTCAACTTATTTCACATGTTGAAGTGTCACCAAGTGAACTGCATAGTGCTCAATCTAGTAAAAATATAGCATTTTAAACTACAAACTCGACCATAATGCAAAATGTTTCCATATAACATGTATTTTGAGCTGCAGTTCGTCATATTAATGGAGTGTTTCACTAGTTAGCAGTAACGTTAAACCAGACCTCACCTGAATATCATAGATTTGTGTTGGATATTTCGACATGGGAAGCAATTATCGTCGGAATGGAAATAGGCCTATATGGATATTATATTTGTAAACATAATACCCTTTTTGCTTATTTCAGTTAATATCATAGCTAAGCCAGTAGTTGAATTAACAGTGTCATGTAAACATGGCTGAAGTCGCGAAAAATTGAGGGATAGACAAACTGTGTATATTGAAAATAGCATAGGGCCTAAGACAGAGCCTTGTGGCACTCCATACTTTACTGGCATTAATTGCGATGATTCCCCGTTTAAATAAACAAATTGATAGGTAGGATCTAAATCATCTTAAAACCTAAATATGATTGCATTTACATATAGTCATTAAGCAGATGCTTTTATCCAAAGCGACTTACAAATGAGGACAATAGAAGCAATCAAAACCAACAAAAGAGCAACAATAATTAAGTGCTGTTACAAGTCTGTTAGCATAACGCAGTACACGTAGCAATGTTTTTTACACACACACACACACACACACACACACACACACAACACACAACACACACACACACACAACACACACACACACACACACACACACACAACACACACACACACACACACACACACTAAAAGAAGTAGATAGAATAGAAAAGAAAAGGGAACCAGTAATTCCAATGCAGGAATTTGGTAATACATTTGAGGAATAAATATTGATGGTCAAAGAGATGCAACATGTGACCATTACATGTAAATCTGTGATAGAAATCACAGCTACAGACTGTAAAATCATCTTAAAGTACTTTCATTCTCATGGTTAATGAAACTAATCATTTCTATGCATAACTGCATATTATGTATGTGACCCACAAATTTGAATATCCTTGTTTTAATCATTGTGTTTGTCGTGCTTTTAATTAGTATTGAATAGCGTAAGCCTTAAGGGTTAATGTCATGTTTGGTATGTATGAGTGTCATAAGTATAGCTTTAATCATTTCTTTTGATGGATTTCCTATCAAATGCATCATATTCTGGTTATAGAAATCACATTCAAAAGGATATTTTGCAAGAGAATGTAGAATTCGGGCTATGTGACTGACCATGACATGTGATTTATTGATTGGGTGAAGAAACAAAGAGCCAGCATGGGATCTAATTGGTCAAGACAACCATTGGGAGGTCCCTAAAAGGCCGAGAATAAATACCCAGGACACTCTCTAACTGCTCTTCTAAGAAATTCTCCGCTCTCTTGAATTCTTCACTTTCCTCTAACTGCTCTTAAAAAAAATGCGCTCTCTCGAGAATGCCATCTACTGACTCTCTCTTCAGCTCTGGACCACACCCAGCCAGTTGCTACCATGATGAGAAGAAAAACCACCTAGCTCTTTACATCCTTTTGTTCTTTTACTTTAGTTTATTTTCTTTCGTTGAGTCCGTGTGCTAAGTTACGTTTGCCAGCGGAAACCAGCCCAAAACTCTGCAGGGCCAGCCACGAGCCAACGCCCACTTCAACGACTCCTGAACTCTAAGCCAATCAGCGACTTCGGAGAAACCCTTTCCCGCAAAGACGGAGGACAAAGGGAAATCTTTAAACACAAAAGCAACGCAAGTACAAACCCCAGATTCTTGCTGTAGCTGGTGTAATATTGAAAATAGATTTTAGCCTCATTGAAAACTCAATGCGAGTGTTAAAAATGTGATTGATGGTTGTTCAGGTTTATGCAATTGCACATATTACTGTAAACGTGGGATATCAAATTCTCATTCTTTTAATCTAATCCTTTCCTCACTTTCTCTCTTTCTGCAACGCGTGAATGTGTGAATGCTTGTGTAGATTAGTTTACATGTCTTAGATTTATATAAATAAAGTCTTGTTTATATTGAAAAGAGAAATATCTTGTGTTTTGTGCTCATAAGTTAATGCCTTAATCTGTCGATTTTGTTACTGTGCTATTTAATAGTGTTTTCACTATATTTTGGGATTTTAATATCCAGTGCAGAGTTTGTTATACGGCCTGTTCGGTGAATCGCCGTGAAACAGTGAGTCTGTTCAAATTCCCTATAAAATCATTAATGATTCCCTTTGAGCTAAATTGACCTGTTTCCCTTATAACAATATATATATTATATGTTATCATTACACGTGTCAGAATATTTTTTTTTAAAGAAAATAAGCAGTTAAAAAACAAAGTGTTAGAGGTTCAAGTGGGTCTTTAATATGGTGAATATTTAATTATTTTAGTAGGATTTAAGTATATACAGTCGTGATTATATGTTCACAGATACTATGACTAAAAGGCCATCTTTATTCATAGAATTAAATAACTCATGAGAACATTGGGATTAAAACATATATTTTATTTAATGTCAAAATATTAAATATTTACATTTTTCGTCTTTGTTTTGTTTCTGTAGGCACATTTAGTGACATTTTTGATATTGTAATCATAAGTTAACAGGTGTTACACTTCCTGTGTGTGATCATGTGATCTGAATCTGGCCAATCGCAGCTGCCAGTGCACAACATATACTACCATCTATTTGTGTTTATATACAAATACAATTTTGACATAAATACGATTTTGAACTAAATGGTGAGCGACCAGAGAGATATCTTTTTTTGGAGTACAGTATTTTTGAAGAAATAAAAAGATAACATAAATAAACAAACATATAATGTCCAAATATACAAAAGGGGAAAATAAAAAATGACTAACTCATTGCTAACGCTGAATACGGCAGCACCACGGAGAAGTCGACGGACCCTGACCTTATGGAAGCACGTTTCATCACATAATTGTAGTAATTGTCACTTTTTATCAAAGAAAAAAAAGTCAGAATTGCAAGATATAAACTCAGAATTACGTACATAATTTGTATTTTTTGGTGACAGAAACGGCTTCCATATAACGGAGATGTCACGAATATCTCATAAGATTTCTTGTAAAGCATGTAAATTCACATTGTTATCACCTGGGAGCATTTAAAATGGTTTCAAATAACAATGTCACAAAAAAAATCCCATCAAGTATCCTTCGATTTCATGTATGTGAGATACTTGTGGCATCTCTTTAAGAGTCACGAGCGAACTTTCTCCTTTACGTATAAAGTATATTACGCATAACTTATCAACACACTGTTCATATAAATTAGGTTTGTTGTGATCGAAATGACCAAATGCAAAAGTACAACAGAAAAAGCCAGCACAAACAAACAACTTATGGCCAGAAACATACTGCACGCAGATACACCGATGCAAACGATTCACTGATGTACATCAAATTATGCATCCTCGTGTTTCACAAAGCTCAAAGTCATTCCTTCAAATGTCTCGGTCTGTAGCCGTTTCCATCTAAAACTTGCAAAAATTCAAATATCGTATGAAACATTTGTGAATAAAATGCTGTTTCTATACCATAAGTTCAAGCAAACTAAATGTTCACTTCTTAGGAAACTGGCAGAAATTATCAGTAATAAAATAATGTGTTTCCATCGTAGTTTATGTGCATGTTTTCTTACCGAACAATAAAGTAGCCACCTCAATAATTTTTTTTCTGCGCATTTTAAGATTTTAATGTACATCTTTGAGTTTCCATCCAGCATTTTTTTTATACGATACCCAGTTTGTTTCATGTGTTTAACGTGATACCCACAATTTTTTTTCCTTTTTTTTTTTATCAAATATTTTTAATGTACCCTTCCCCTTTTTTTGGGAAGTTAAGATGCTTTTTGGCTTTCCCATCCAGCCTTTTTTTTTTTTTTATGTGATACCCCAAATTTAAAAGATTGTATGTAATTCTTGGTGTTTCTATTCAAGTGCACCTCCACCTTGATTTAAAAGAAAAACTGACTGTAGAAATTGCGAAACACAACGATGCACCAAACAGAGTTTGCATTCGTGTACTTGCGCAGAGTTTGTTTTGGGCCGGATGCATGCAGCTGAACGCGAGCACCTGTTCGTGAAGGAGGTAGAGCACCGTCTAAAGAGTCCAGGTCAGCCTTTTCATAGTCTGCTAACAAGATCAACCTCGTCTGACAGTTTATCTAGCAATGATTCGAGATCGAATGCACGACTTCGCCCGAGACTCTGTGCCTCTCAAAACTCTAGGGCTTGTTCTCTTCGGGAGACGTCTCAGGATCGCCGCTGGTCTGATTTGAGGATCAGGACCGTCTCAAGTCCTTCAGTGATTTCACAGGAAGCAGACCGGACCCACTTCCACGTGCCGCTGGTCTCCTGGACGTGAGGCGTGGAGACCTTGAATGTCCATGATGGGAAGCTGCTGAGTGTCCTGGGTTTGAAACAGGAATCGTGACTGATGCCAGCTGCCATCACGGATCTGTTCAGAAAAACAGGCCAACATCATATAGATACATTTTCTGGAAAACAGGTCACACTACCCTACCCTACCCCTCTCTCTCTCTCTCGCGCTCTCTCACACACACACACACACACACACACACACACACACACACACACACACACACACACACACACACACACACACACACACACACACACACACACACACGGACGGACGGACGGACGGACGGACGGACGGACGGACGGACGGACGCACGCACGCACGCACGCACGCACGCACGCACGCACACACACACACACTCTCTCTTTCTCTTTCTCTCGCTCTCTCACACACACACACACACACACACACACACACACACACACACACACCGCGCGCGCGCGCGCGGACGGACGAACGGACGGACGCACGCACACACACTCTCTCTTTCTCTTTCTCTCGCTCTCTCTCACACACACACACACCAAAATTGCATCGTTAATAGAAAAAAATATGGATGAATCTATCTACCCCCCAAAAAAATTAGGCCTAAATTTAAAATGCATGTATATGAATTGCATGTAAAATTAAAGTTCATTTGTATTACACAGTTTTAACAAACTAATAAACTTGTGATTCATATTTGTCAGTCATGCATAAATGAAATGGGTCAAATTTCTGCACTCAAAAAGTCATGGCTGAGTTTATTAACCATATGCAACTATTTGATTTTATTGAACGTTTATTGAATTGAGTGTCAGACACCTTATAGTCCATGCATATTTTTTTTATTTATGTCCCTGTACGCAAACAGGGACATGTCATATATGACCGGGAAACCCGCCACAGCAATTATTAACTTCTCCTCCATTTTGCTTGGGAACTAATGTGGTCTGAACCAATCCTTTCAAGCGGAGGACTTCTACGTTCTGATTGGTTGCCGCCCAACTGCGTCATAGCTCATTACCATAAAGTTGACCTGATTTCAACTCTCCTCGACGCTCTCATCGTCCCAAAACGCGCCGCGCCGCTCTCATTGAAAATGAATGACTTCCGGCCACTTTCACGCTCTCGCCGCGTCCGGTGTGAACGCACAGTTACTGTTCAACTGGTGACACTTTCACTTTTGGGTGAACTATCCCTTTAACCCAGACTCAGCTCACCTCACAGTCGTCCAGAACCACACGTGGACTCAGAGGCGAGTCTTCCTCGAACACCTGGCCGTTCCAGCCCCGGAAACGCAGGGTCCGAGGCGTCTCCATGGCAACCGTCGCCGGGTCGCTGAAGCAGTGGAGGGAAACGCTCTGGGTCGCTGTGATGCTCAGTAAGTGTAAGAACTTCATCTGGACTTTCCCGACATCAAACGCGGTCTGTGGAGTCAAACATCCAGCTTCGTAAACTCAGTGTTTAGATTTCTGCGTTTTGGCATCTGTATGTTTACGGCTGAAGCTAACAAACGATCAGGCTTACAGGAAATCAGCTTTTAATTCAAATCAGAGAAATGCGATGTCGCAGCTTGACATCCAACACTTCTCATTTATTTTCCGTGATTGCATGAATCCTGTCTGCACAGTCATGTTCATCTGGACACGTTTTTACAGTAAAACCTCAGCAGCTTTAACCAAAGCTTCACGGAAATAATGCCATTAAATGTGCAGAATTACCAAAAACACAGAGCGGCTTTACAAAATACACCATTTAATTGATTCTTACAGTGCATTTGAATATTTCCTCTTTTCATTTTGATTTTAGTTCAAATGTGTGCTCTTTTTTTGAGACTAAAATCATTTTATTTTTGATGGACAAATTACAATAATAGTATTCATATTCGTAGATGGAGTTTAAAATATTGTAGTTTTTCTATCATTTTTATTAGTTTTTGTTTGAACTATATCTAGTTGTTTTAGTACCTCAACGTAACTAAATGAAAGAGAGAAATGTTGCCGTGGCAACTAATTGTTTTTTATATAATTTATTTCAGTAATGTTTATTTCATTAACAAGTATTTTTGAATGATTCTACTTTTAATTTTAGTTAAAGTTTTAGCTATTTTGTTGTGTTTTTGTCATTTTCAGTAGTTTTTGATTTATATATGCTTATACGGATTTTAATGAATTTATATTTCAGTTTTAGTTTAAGTTCAAGTTCAAGAAGTTAATTAATTTAGTTTTTGTTGTAATTTAATCAGTTTTCTTTTTAAATATACAATATCTATAAAGTTTTTAGTTTGAGTTTTGTGTTGCTTTGGCAACAAGTAGATTTTATTTCAAGTAATGATTTTTTGTATTAAAACAGATTTAGTTTTAGTTGTGATGGTTTTAATTTAGTAATATTGAGAGACTGGTATATTTCCAGTTATGGAAATTTTGTTATGTTAGTTTTTTATTAATTTTAATTTTAGATTTTGTTATTTTAGTACTTCTAGTTAAACTTCATTAAAATGAGAAATGTTTACTTTGGCAACTAGTTGAAATTATTAAAGTTTTTTTTAAATATATTTATATATTTATTTCAGTTAATGTTTATTTTATTTCAAGTAAGGATTTTTTGTATTAAAATAGATTTAGTTTTAGTTGTGATGGTTTTAATTTAGTCATATTGAGAGACTGGTATATTTCCAGTTTTCTTTTTTATTTTATTTTAAAGTTTTAGTTATGTGTTTGTTGTAGTTTTTGTTTTTTATTAATTTTAATTTTGTTATTTTAGTACTTCTAGTTAAACTTCATTAAAATTAGAAATTTTTACTTTGGCAACTAGTTGAAATAAAGTGTTTTTGAATGGTTTTAATTTAGTAATATGAGAGACTGGTATATTTCCAGTTATGGACATTTTGTTATGTTAGTTTTTTATTAATTTTAATTTTAGATTTTGTTATTTTAGTACTTCTAGTTAAACTTCATTAAAATGAGAAATTTTACTTTGGCAACTAGTTGAAATGAAAGTTTTTTTTAATGGTTTTAATTTGAGATTTAATTGAAGTTTTAGCTAACTATAATAACTCTAGGTTAGAGAGTATTTTTTTTTAATAAATTTGAGTATTTGCAAATTTATAAAAAAACTATGAATCTTTATTTCTCTAAAACTATAAAAACTAAAACTCTTTATTTCTCTTTTTTACCTATATATATGCTCTTGTGTTGTGTTACTTTTATATAATTTGTATTTTTATTCTTTTGCACTGTCCACTGAGCGGACCTCATTTGATTTACATTTCACTTCTGATTATACCCTGTATGATTTATTATGTGACAATAAAGAAACCTTGAGCAGCCCTGGCTATGTGTTATATGCATGTATCAGCTGTACAGTATGCGGTTGTATGTATATCACAGTACCGTATCCGCTGTAGCGGGGTTTAAGCAGGTCTGTCCTCCTGCGGTGAAGTTACAGAACACCTGGATGGCGTCAGACGTGCAGCCCACATTTGGATCGATCCAGAACAATCCTGATCAACACAGATATGACACAACACTCAATCAGTGAGCTGTAGAACGAAATCAGTGGATGATTTAATGCAGCGGTTTTCAACCATGATGACTGAAAAGTATTTAAAATAATACATTATTATTATTACACTACCAGTCAAAAGTATATTTCATATTTCAGTTTTCACTAAAATCTGAAGCAGCACAACTGTTTTCAACATTGATAATAATCAGAAATGTTTCTTAAGCAGCAAATCAGCATATTATTATGATTTCTGAAGATCATGTGACACTGAAGACTGGAGTAATGATGCTGAAAATCACAGAATAAATTATAGTTTAACCCATATTCACATAGAAAACAGTTATTTTAAATGGCAATAATATTTCATAAATTTACTATTTTTACTGTATTTTTGATCAAATAAATGCAGCCTCGGTGAGCAGAAAAGACTTATTTATAAAATATTTAAAGATATTAACTATTCAAAACTTTTGAATGGTATAATCTAAGTTTAATCTAAATTAAAAGACTAAAATAATCCCCCCCCCCTACACACACACACACGCAGACACACACACACACACGCACACGCACACACACGCACACATTTAATAACTATTTTTATGGAAGGACATATGTTTCTTGACACTTTTGGAATCATGAAATTAATATTTGATAATTAATTGAATATATCAATACTCCCAGATTCTTTAAATAAAATTAAATAGATTCTTTAATAAAAATCTTAATATAATGTGTTGGACAACGGGGGTGCTTTTAAGTCAGGGTTATTATCATTAACTAAAACTACAAATCTGTTTCTTAAAAAAATAAACTTGAAAGTAAATAAAATATAAAACTTGATTTATTTCAGCTATTTTCCAATGCAACATTTCTCACTTTCATTTAATCTGACGTACTAAAATAATTAAAACTGAAATAGAAAATAATAAAAAAAACTATGTAGATATATTTTTTAAAAGCTAATAAAAAATACAACAAATTGACTCAAATATGAACAAAAATTAAGATGAATACAAAAGATATGAATAAAACTACACTAGTATCTGAATGCTCCTCAAGTAACACAGCTTGGAGTCAGAGAGGTCGTGGTTGGTTTAAGCTGGTGTGGATCTCACCGTCGCTCATCTTGTGTTGGCAGTCCAGCAGGTCTCTGCAGAAGCGGGCCGGGTTTTCTCTGGTTCCCAGCGGTGTTTTCATGCTGTCCATGACGCTGCTCAGATACTGCAGCGTCCTGAAGATCTCCGCGCTCTGCTCCGACAGAGACGTGTCTGTGTTCTGGTAACTCTGAGAACAGAGAAAACAACAACAGCTAAATAAAAGCATTTTTTGAAAACGATGGACGAACAACAACATTATCAACCTTCAGAAAGCAATCTAAAAGTCTTCACCTCCAGATGTGCATTGGGCTCCATCAGCGCTTGCACGTCCATATTGATGCGTATCTGTGAGACGAGAAAAAAAACATCCTCAAAGAACCTTCCAGAAACTATCTAGCACATCTTTTCTATTCCAGTAATGTTGAAGATTACAAAATTCAGGATGATTCCATCACTTTCTCACCAATGGAAGTGAATGGGTGCCGTCAGAATGAGAGTCCAAACAGCTGATAAAAACATCACAATAATCCACACCAATCCAGTCCATCAAGTTTTGTCTTGAGAAAAAAAGTGCGTGTTTATACAAGCAAATCCATCATTAAGAGTGTTATTAACTTAACCCTTAACAAACCATATCTTCCAGTTAAGATGCAATCCATAATAAAACGTCTTGATGGATTATTTTCAGCTTTTGTCTTCTCCAGATGTTAACTGATGGACTGGTGTGGATTATTGTGATGTTTTTATCAGCTGTTTGGACTCTCATTCTGACGGCACCCATTCACTTCCATTGGCGAGACAGTGATGCAATGCTACATTTCTCCAAATCTGATGAAGACACAAATTCATCTGCATCTTGGATGGCCTGAGGGTGTGTAAATTATTGGCAAATTTTCCTTTTGGGTGAACTATTGCTTTAAAGCAAACTTTCATAAGAAAAAATGGATCACAATTTAGTGACTTTATGTTGAAATCAACAAAAAATGTCTGCCAATGGCTGTTGTTTTTCATGCTCCATTGGCAGATATTTTTCTAGTTTTAATGATAAATTCAGTTTAGTAAACAAGACTTATTATTTAATAAAGTCATGTTTTTTCTCAAGTAAATGCATCTTGATATACAAATATTGACATTTTTGCACAGGAAAACAAGACTCGAACTAATGAATGAATGTAAATGTGAAATAATGACAGCTTTAACGAGTGCAGTTACACGATTACAGTGAGCTGTGAGTCAGATGATGGGTTTGAGTCTTACCGACGGGCCGGGTAAACCTGGAAGCCCCTGTCCAACAACACAGAAAATAATCCATTATAAACATTCATATTTGATCATAGGATAAACGAACCCTAATGCACGTCTGTAGCCAAATTATAATGCTATGCTTAGGCTTGAATCAAAGTTAAAAAATAATACAGAATCAACACTGTAATTAGTCTGTAGTGTGATAACAGTGTGTATGTACCTGTAGCCCTGGACTGCCCTGTGGCCCCCGAGGCCCCTGTGAGGAAGAGATCATCAAAAATGTACTCGTTTCTCTAAAACATTTATCCAAACAGTTATCAAGAGCTTCAGTCATTCTGCTTGATCCAAAGTATAATGAGATGATTGTCTTCTGGACTGCAAATCCTGAGTCTATATACTTTATGCAAATCCTGAGTCTATAACTTTATGCGTATTAATTCTGTACTTCCAAAAACATAACATGATAAAAGCCCAGCTGATGTGTTGTGTGATGGAGAGCTGGCACCCCCACAGGTCAGTCTCTCACTGTGTTATCTCTCTATTCTGTGTAAATGTAACCCCCCCCCCCGTGTCCGCACCATCACACTGAGCGGGTCTCGAACCCGGGATGCCGCCGCGGGAGGCGGGCGCTCTACCAAGGAGGCTAAAGGCTACAGCCTCTAGCGTCAGTCACTAGAGCGCCTCTTTTGAGATCAGGGGAGTGAGGTTTACACACAGCCCTTACTGGCATACACCCGTTACACTCACCCCCCTAAACCTCACTCCCATCCGGGTCACGGCACCAATGTAACCCCCCCCCGGGTCCGCACCATCACACCGAGCGGGTCTCGAACCCGGGATGCCACCGCGGGAGGCGGGCGCTCTACCAAGGAGGCTAAAGGCTACAGCCTCTAGCATCAGTCGCTAGAGCAGCCTCTTTTTGAGATCAGGGGAGTGAGGTTTACACACAGCCCTTACTGGCATACATCCGTTACATAAGCAGTTTATACAGACGCTGTTACACAAGAACAAGCAGATATTTCATTATGAGATGATGATGACGAAGAGCTTTGTGATCTGGCAGCAGACTAAACAGTGCTGATATATGACGAGCGCATCTTACCATCTCTCCACGGCTTCCTTTGTGTCCTCTGGCACCCTGAGAAAGCATCGAGCACATCCTTTATCTGACATTCATTATGAGTCCAGCAATAACACGCATAACGCCTCAGAACACTTACAGACGTCCCCACCGGACCGATCATTCCCACCGGACCTACAGGACCAGAGAAACCCTGAAACACACACACACACATGATTGATTTACAGTCACACTGATATCCTCAGAAGATGAAGAGACAGAAGACACGACTGACCAGAACCCCCGCCGGCCCTTTGAGTCCAGGAAGACCAGGGAACCCCGAATCTCCGCTTGGACCCTGAAACACAGACAAGATGCATCTAATGATCATTATCAGCGGTTGGCTGAAAGGACGATTGGATATTTTGTGTTTTAATATTCATACACTTCAGTATGAAGAGTGCCTTGAGTTTGTGAAGCATATGTGAATATTAAACATTCTGGAGTCATTTTATTAATGGAAATAATAACAAACAATTCATATACTACATTAATGATTTACCTTTTACTATGATAATAAAAAAAACAAAGCGATTATGATTAATATATATTTGTGTGTAGATTAATATTTATGTTAGTAGATTAAATTAATGAAATAATTTGAATCATAAATAATTTTAAGAGACAGATAGATAAATAAATAATTAAATTATATAAAATAATTAATTTAAATGTAAACTAACATGTTTAATATTTATGTATGTAGCCAGATAGACAAAAAAATACATTTAAGTAATACATAGATCAATAAATAAATCGTATTAAATAGTTGAAATACAATTTAAATTCTATTGCATAATCGAAATTACATTTCAATTAAATGTTATGCTAATATTAATTAATACATATTAATATGTTTGTATATAGATAGATAAGTGTAGACAGACAGATTAAACAAAGTATGAAATTAAAAACAAATCAATTATGTAATTTAATTTAAATTAAAATAAATCAAAAAGAAATACATTTGAACTATTAGATAGATAAATACATGATTACAATAAGTAATGAAAATATATTCTAAATCAAATTATTCATATTACTATTTATTAAGCCCCAGTATACTGTTTTTTGCACATCTTATTGTTTTGCACTTTTTATTCTTATTTCTCTTTTTTTACCATATATATGCTCTTGTGTTGTTACTTTATATAATTTGTATTTTTATTATTTTGCACTGTCCACTGAGCGGACCTGATTTCACTTACATTTCACTTCTGAATATACCCTGTATCATTTATTATGTGACAAATAAAGAAAAGAAAGAAATCAAATTGTAACGTTCTTGATTAATGAGCGATGTGGTGTGTTGTGTGTTTGAGTGACTCTTGTGATCTGGGTTAGTGACCCGTCTGAACACATCTGGTTTAACGCTGAACACTAACCGTGGGTCCCGGAAAGCCCTGGAGTCCCAGCATGCCTGCGTCTCCCACCTCACCCTGCGGGAGAAACCAGAGAACCGGGTCACCATCCAGACTACAAGCCCTTCTCCCTCTTCAGACCAGATCCGGTCACTGCTCTGTCCCTGACACGATCTCAGGAGGACATCATTACACCCGTTCATTCCTCCACCCGCGGCCTGGAAGACGATATTCCGCTCGCTCTCGGCCTTTATTGTCTTTTCCTGAGTTATGTGAGAAAGTGGAGCAGCTCGATTGTCTCATGTTTACTCAACGGTCTGCTTACGATCACTCAAACGCTTACATAAGAGTCCCGCTGACATAGGAAAAACTAAACCTGGATTTATGATCATTTTTGAATGGTAGAAAAATACATAAATAAACCACACAATATCAGATTCAGAGTTATTTTAGTACCACTAACTAACTATTATAGCTGTTGCTAATATTTGGAATGTTTCTATTTTCTGTTTTTACTTTACTTTCATTTTGGTTATAGCTTTTGTAATTTTGTTTTGTTTTGCTTTTCCTTTATTATTATTTTCTATATATCTATATATATATATATATATATATATATATATATATATATATATATCCATATACACATGAAGAGCTCTTTCCAAAACGCTATAAATCCATTTTAATAGTTTTCATGAAAATGATTTTTTTTTACCTAGACCCATACATTTTGTTAATATTCAATTTATCAATTATTAAATTTGATTGTTAAATGAAAGAACAATATTGTCGATTATAAATTCAAAGTTTTTTTTTTTTTTTTTTACGCTACAAATCCATCCTTTTTTCAAAAAAATGTTGGTTTATGTCTAGAAAACCCCCCCCCAAAAAACCAAAAGAACATGTAACCTATGACATCAGGGACTCGTACTATAAACCGGTCGCACCAGCCTTGTGTTGACATCCCACAGTGGGTATTAACCCTGAGTGACAAACTTCTTTTTTTGTTGTTTTTTTGTGATTTTCTTTGTCCAGTCATATGAGGACATATCGCATTTAGGCTAAAAAACAGGTTCGGCGCTTATAGCGGTTTGGAAAAGAACTGCATCTTGCAGCACATTTTAAACAAGGAAATATAGCGATTTGGCACGAAACATTGATGGAGCAGTGAATAGGTTCAGTACACAGCAAAATGGCATGACAAACTCTTTTTTTTATTTTTTTTGGCGTTTATCGCGTTTTGAAAAAGAGCTCTTCAAATATATATATGTTCAGAGATGGTATTCTGGATACCTTGGTTGTAACGAGTGGTTATTTGAGTTACTGTTGTCTTTCTATCATCTCTATCTAGTCTGTCCATTCTTCTCTGACCTCTGACATCAACAAGGCATGTTCATCCACACAACTGCCGCTCGCTGGATATTTTCTCTTTTCAGACCATTCTCTGTAAACCCTAGAGATGGTTGTGTGTGAAAATCCCAGTAGATCAACAGTTTGTGAAATACTCAGACCAGCCGTCTGACACCAACAACCATTCCACGTTCAGTCACTTAAATCCATTTCTTCCCCGTTCTAATGCTCGGTTTGAACTTCAGCAAGTCGTCTTCACCACATCTAGATGTCTAAATGCATTGAGTTGCTGCCGTGTGAATGGCTGATTAGCAATTTGTGTTACCAAGAAATTGAACAGGTGTACCTCATAAAGTGGCTGGTGAGTGTATATACACACACACACATATACATTTATATAGTATATATTTTTTTGTTAATGTTTATTCAATTTCAAGTAACAAAACTGTTTTTACAGTTTTAGTTAAGGATAACCTGACAAACTCTAGCATGCAACCATGGTATTGTCATGGTATATACACTATACTATAGTGTACTTAGATCTCCAGAAAAGCATGGTAATATCATGGTACCGTTCAGTAAGTGTTGCCTAAAACGATGTGACAGATAATGACGGCTGATGGGAGGTTGAGTTAATACACACAGGAGAAATGATGACACTCACTGGTTCTCCTTTGGCACCTTGCTCTCCTTTCACGCCCTGGTCTCCCGTCGCCCCCTCCATGCCTTTAGCCCCCGCCGGTCCTCTGTCGCCCACCAAACCTATCTCACCCTGCACAGGTCAAAGCTCAAGGGTCAAGGGTGCATACTGTAGTATATACTGTGTGTGCTGCACATGTTGACATGTATAATATATTATCAAAATAAAAATAAAAATATAAAACTAAAGGTAGAATTCAGGGTTTTTTACCTTTGACCCCGCTGGCCCTCTCTCTCCGATGACACCAGGAAGTCCGAGCTCGCCCCGCGGGCCAGGAAGTCCCGCCCTCCCCTCCAGACCGGCCTCACCACGCAGACCCTGCACACACGCGTCAATCAAAGCAGCAGCCAATCAGTGCTCAGTACAGAATCCCAAACACCGTTCAATACAATTCCTATAACAACATCTTGGGGAAAGCATAAACATCAATGCATATTGCACAAAAAAAGAGAATGCGAGCTCCAAGCTTAATTGTATACTAATGACATCTGCTGTTAAATGACAGATAAAACACAAGCTGAACTGATGAATGGCTTTAAACTTCCTCACACGCTTTCATGTGCCTAAACCAAGACAAGGCTTTCACTGTGGAGAACAAACACATACAAGCAGAAGAAAGAGCATGAGCTGATGACGGACAGCGCTGAGTCTGGGATCTGTAAGAGTTTATGACAGAGACAGAGCCAGTTAAACACATGCAGTGATGTTCACAGGAACAAACACTGAGAGAGAGAGACGTGAGAAACACCACTGGGCTCTTTCAAGTTCACCGGAGCACCGTGTACACACTGGGGTTATTAGTGTTCAGTGAAACTAAAGAATTGAGGAGTTTATCTGCAAAAACAGATAATCATGTTTTATTGTGTTAGTTCGCTGTATTATATTTTTTTTAGTCATTATTAATATTTAATCAAAATAACCCAACCGCTGTTTGATTGATATTAAGTGGAATGTAGGACAAAAAACAAAACAAAAAACATGATTTTTTTTTTACATTTTTAAAAGCAGTTATCTGTTTTTGCAAATTAACTATTCAATTATTATTAGTTATTTAATTTCATTTAGTTGCCATATATATATATATATATATACACTCCCCCCCCCCCCCTCTCTCTCTATATATATATATCAATCTGTATAAATATATCTGTAGACACTTTTTTATTTTTTATGAGTCGGACCAAATGAAAGCATAATTAGGTGCTCATAATCACACATGCTCCTCCTTCAAAATCATTAAAAAAATCCCAGGATGCATCAGATGAAGTTAATGAACGTCCAGAGAAGAGCTGCAATCCTCAAATATGAGAGAGTTTTCATGTGTTTTTGTTCCGATCACTTAATCTTTCCCAGATGCCCATCCATGTTATTTCAGACTTCACTTTGAATCTAACATCTATAAATCAGTCAGAATAAACTCTTGAGCACAGTGAATATGGCTCTGGTACTATGGTATTCCCCATTAGTCTGATTTAAATTGGCTCGTTATAAAAGCATCACTCCTTTGGCTGTTGGTTATATAACCACACACTAAAGCGGTGTCTGAATGAGGCTCTTATGAGGCGTCTGGAGTCATGTACAGCGTTTACACACGGGATGGGATGAAAGAGCTGAGAAATTAAAGTCACGGCAGCTAAATCAGCAAATCATCTGTGAACGCTTAGTAGAAAAAAACACAAAAAAGAGTTACAGAACAGCATTCATTCGTGCGGTGTTCGCACACCCACAACTATCGGGTTGACGGATGCCTCGGATATGGCTCGCGTTGCTGTAACGCAGCCAGCAGTCATATCACCCTGCAGCCCAAGACCGGTCACACTGAAGCTAAGCAGGGTTGAGCGGGTCAGTACCTAGATGGGAGACTCCTGGGAAAACTAGGTTTCTGCTGGAAGAGGTGTTAGTGAGGCCAGCAGGGGGTGCTCACCCTGTAGTCTGTGTGGGTCCTAACACCCCAGTGTACTGACGGGGACACTATACTGTCAACAAGCACCGTCCTTCGGATGAGATGTTAAACCGAGGTCCTGACTCTCTGTGGTCATTAAAAATCCCAGAATGTCCTTTGAAAAAGAGTAGAGGTGTAACCTCGGCATCCTGGCCAAATTCACCCACTGGCCTCTGACCATCATGGCCTCCTAATCATCCCCATACACTGATTGGCTTCCTCACTCTGTCTCCTCTCCACCAGTAAGCGGGTACGTGGTGGGAGTTTGGGCGCACTATGGCTGCCGTCGCATCATCCAGGTGGATGCTGCACATTGGTGGTGGATGAGGAGATTCCCTCTTACTATGTAAAGCGCTTTGAGTGCCTAGAAAAGCGCTATATAAATGTAACAAATTATTAATTATTATTATTATTAACGATGAAGTGTGAGCACTGAGTCGTTTTTAGCTCACAGGCGGAGCTATTTCAGCTTAGCTGTGCCTCTATAATATGCATGTTATTGTGTGTGGAAACCCTCACTGGGCATGAATATACTGAAAGCTCAGTGAAATGAAGCTGCTAGCTTTCTCTCCCAGGGTGCTTCAGTAGTCTAGAGCGGGTGTTAAAATAACAGTCGTTCAACTTCGTTCCCATTCTCTGAGTTGGCTAGGCCCCGGTCACCTGGGCCCCACTCCACTTATGCATCCTGAACATCTGCTGCCTAGGACCTGTTGAGGCATCTCCTAGGCTAAACTATAAAAAAAAGACCTAGTAATGGTATTTTTAAAATCCACGTACTATGGTGAGTGTATGCGCTAGCTTCTGTGCACTTTCTAAAATCCACATTGTGGTAAGTGTGCATGCTAGGCACCTTGCACACTTTTCTGAAATCCTATATGGAATGGGTTACGTGTTCAACCTTGTTCCCATTCTTTGAGTTGGCTCAGGCCCCGGTCACCTTGGGCCCCACTCCCCTGGTGTTTTCTTGAGCATTTGCTGCCTAGGACCTGTTGAGGCAACTCCTAAGCTAAACTTCTAAAAAAAACAACAACCTTGTAACGGTATTCTTAATTCAATGTTTATGGTGAGCGTACGTGCTAGTATCTGTGCGCTTTCTAAAATCCACATTGTGGTAAGTGTGCACGCTAGGCACCTTGCACACTTTTCTGAAATCCTGTATGTATGGGTTAAGCATTCAACCTAGTTCCCATTCTCTGAATTAGTTCTGACCCCAGTCACCTTGGGCCCCACTCCACTGAATTATCCTGAGCATCTGCTGCCTAGGACCTGTCGAGGCAGCTCCTAGTCTAAACTCCCCTAGTAACAGTATTTCTAAATCCATGTTTATGGTAAGTGTACGCGCTAGCTTCTGTGCACTTTCTAAAATCCACATTGTGGTAAGTGTGCACGCTAGGCACCTTGCACAATGTTCTGAAATCCTATATGGTATGGGTTACGCATTCAACCCAGTTCACATTATTTTAGTTGGCTCAGGCCCTGGTCACTTTGGGCACCACTCCACTTATGTATCTCTGGCGATACTTCTGACGGATTGGGGACCTCATTAGTATAGCCACATAAGGGTGGTTTTATTTCAGCCATTGCCATGGCAGGACGGCTTACTTGAATACAGCTATCTGAGACTAGCTGTTTATTAACTTGCCTTTTCCTGGAAGCGTAGCTATCTGAGCTCGGTGATTGCTCCCCTGCTTAGGGTTATTAAGTAGTGGTCTCCTTGAGCCCTGCCTAAATAGTGCTGTCTCCCTTTACAGGGTTTATAATTGGACAGCCCACTAGTGGTGGTCTTGGCAGCTGCAGTGGTCCCTTTTTCCTAGAGCCTAGCTATCTGAGGATAGCCATGTGCTAGCTCGGTGATTGCTCCCCTACCTAGGGTTTTTAAGCAGCAGTCTCCTTGAGCCCTTGTCTAGACAGTGCTGTCTCCCCCTCTCTGGGTCGTAAGTAGACAGCCCATTCTCTGTGGTTTAAGTCAGTTCCACCTCTGGTAGCCCTTCCTACATACACAGCTATCTGGGAATATCTATGTGCTAGCTCAGGGACTGCTCCCCTTCTCAGGGTTTTTAAGCAGCGGTCTCCTTGAGCCCTTGCCCAGACAGTACTATCTCCCCTGCTAGGGTCGTAAGTAGATAGCCCACTCTTTGTGGCCTGGGCAGCTTCACAGGAAGTTTTACCTAGTTTTGGTCCCTTTGGGTAGCCTCTTTCTATGTATATAGGTATCAGAGGATAGCTATATGTCTACTCCCCTTCTTGGGGTTTTTAAGTAGCGGTCTCCCCGAGCCCTTGCCTAGGCAGTGCCATCTACCTGGGGGTTTTAAGTAGATAGCCATTCCCTTGGTCTGGGCAGCTCTTTAGGAAGGTTTCTTTAGACCTTTTTGGATATAGCTATCTGCGGATAGCTGTGTCCTAGCTGGGATTGTTGGAACAACCTTGAGAACTCCTCTAGGCTTCCAGCCTATCAGTGGTCTTATGTATTTGGCTACTATTGCTCACATACCATAGCTATCCGAGGATGGTTGTGTTCTTAGCTTGGATAGGGTGATCCTCCTTATCTGGTATCGGGCTCCCTCATTTTGCCAAGTTATGTGAGCGGCCCGAGGCGTCAATGGCCTAGTCTCTTTTTGAGGAAAGGTTTAGTTTATGTCTGTCACCTCCTTGGTGCTCTCTAATCAGGTGGACAGGCATGGCGTGATGGGATATCGTTCCCCAAAGTGTCCACTAGGACGCAGCGTTGAGTTCCCTAGAAGGGGGAATGTCTCGGGTTAGTCATGTAACCATGGTTCCCCGAGAGGGAACGAGACGCCGCGTCCCCGTGCCATGCCTTCGGCCTGCTTGTTTACATCTTCTCAGACAACGGAGTTGGTGACGTATTCAGCAGGTGCCCTTTTATACTTTCGGGTACCCGCCTAGGACGTCACAGGCCACATGGACCAATATGATTGGAGTTGCTTTACACATGCTTAAAGTACCGGTCACGAAGACAGCATTCCCCAAAAGTGTCCACTAGGATGCAGCATTGAGTTCCCGAGAAGGGGAACCATGGTTACATGGGTAAAAGACACAAAAATTAACTAAGAAACTAACAAACTTTCACATTTCTAATTTTCATTTAGTTTAAGTTGAAGTACTAAAATGACTAAAAACAAAAAAACAAAAAAACAAACAAACATAAACATACTTAAAAAGGTAATAAAATATAAAACTTTATTAAACTTAGTAGCCAAGGCAGAATGTCTAATATTCTTTTAATTTAAAATGAAGTGCAAAAAAACCTGTTTACAAACATTTGTAATTTTTTTATTTTAATTTTAAGTACTAAAATTACTACAAATAAAACTGAAAATCTTTATGGACATTCGAAAAACAAACTACGTTTATTTGTGTGCGCTCACAATAACAACAAAACATTGCGCTTTTGTAAAATAATGAAAGCAACATGATGCACTTTCTGCCGTCTCGGTCTGTGAACTTGAGCAAAAAGCTCAGTATATACCTTCGCCTTAC
This sequence comes from Oxygymnocypris stewartii, assembly GCA_003573665.1. NCBI lineage: Eukaryota > Metazoa > Chordata > Actinopteri > Cypriniformes > Cyprinidae > Oxygymnocypris > Oxygymnocypris stewartii. The sequence goes on along the minus strand of QVTF01025176.1, from coordinate 647 downwards.
AGACATTATATATATAGAGAGAGAGAGAGAGAGAGAGAGTGAAATATCTACTTTCAAATGAACCGATTCAAATTGAAAACAAATATTCTCAGATTATGTAATCCATATGAAACATACATACATACAGGCGGAGATGAGTCAGTGCCGCCGACTTCATCTCTTAAACCGAGAATAAAGAAAGTACTAGTGTATCAATACATTATTCAAATCAGGGTTCCTACACATTTCCATTTCAAAATTCCATACTTCCCATACAAAATTCCATACAAAATTCCATACAAAATTCCATACAAATTCAGACCATTTATAGTCCCTAATATAAAAAATAATAAATAAATAAAAAATACAGACTTTTACATTCACATATTACAAGAATGTAAATTTTGTGCCTTTTCGAGAAACTATTCACATGTGCATGAGAATGTTTTGCAAGCATATGCATTACAATTTCTAGTTTACTATAACCTATTTCCTTTGTGTATCACTGCCATATGAATAAAAAGATAGCATGGATGCACATGAATAACAGAGATCTGCTTGCTCAAAATTGAGCTTTTCTTATGGTAGTACCTCTAACATCAAGGCCTGATGTCCAATTTAACACATCCTCTGTAGCGGCGGAGAAACCATGACACGAAATGGGCTGA
>QVTF01025175.1:0-43570 GCA_003573665.1 Oxygymnocypris stewartii | reverse complement strand
TAGTAGTGAATATATATATATTGTATTTGTAGTTTTATCTACAAAATATATTGTATATTGAGAACCACTGATCTAAAGCGCGATCTACCAGTATTGCCTTCGCGATCAAACGATTGAGCACCCCTGATCTAAGTGTTTTTTTTTTTTTTAAACATTCGTTTCTCATTTATTTGGTTCCACAGTATTTGCCGATTTTATTTTATTTAAACTTCAAGGTGTTCGTGCCTCCAAACTTTCTTATTCGTTTTGCTAATAAATGTTCTACACTTCATAATTGTTTGTTCCTCATTCTTTACTGATTTTTTAGTTTTGTGTAGCCTATATTTAAACTTTGTGTAAGTTATTTGTAATTTTATATTAGGCCTATAGCATGGCGTATTTTTATTAGTTTTGTTAATAAAAGTTGATGTTCTTCATTGTATTTTGTTGTTGCTTCAATTTAATTTCTTCAAAGTGAAAGTAAAATGCACACGGTGCTTTTTTAAGCTATTTAAGCAAAGGAGAGTTAGGGAAAGAGGGAAAAGTCAAACAAACTAAAAACAAACAACTGCCTGACGCCGAATTGCCGCTGATATAAAAATCTAAGTAAAACGCACACGGCGCTTACAGGGTAATTAAAACCAAAGAAAAGTCAGGAAAAGAGGGAAAACTCGAACGACCCCCACCACGGTGATACCAGTATAACCGGTGTTGTCACACGTCAATTAACCGGTCGGAAAATTTCCTCACCGTCACAACCCTAGTTCAGACCAAGCAAAAAGACCAACAAGTGGGCGGGCAATATGCTAATGTTTCATGTTGACTTTTGAGACACATTTTTCCGTTTAAAATTGTACAGGATGTTTTCATTCACATAAAGCTGTGTTACACACTGCATGAAAGGTCATTTTCAAAAATCCATAATAGGGGCACTTTAAGATTTTGTTATATTTCAATTTCACAAAGAAACATGCAGCAATATCCTAGTAAAAGGACACCTTCTCATTTACGGTATAATTTGTCTTTTTGTAAAAAAAAATCCGTCAGAGAGCCTAATTGTGAATCGATTTGTTAGTTAAGTGAATCAGCACATCCCTAATGATTCATATGTTCGGTGTAGCGGTACCGTAGTTGTGCAGCGCTCGGGTGAGCAGCAGGATAGTGCTGGAGAGTCGGGCCGGTCCCGGGACGGTGAGGGCGAGCAGAGCAGAGAGAGTTCACAGATGTAGCTGAAGAGGTGAGAGCTGCGCCGCTCCACGGGGAGCAGAGACTGTAGCACCTCCCCATAATCCAGCACTGTGGGGGTCTGAAACACAACATTAACATGTTCATGAGGAAGTCAATACAAAAGCACCATTAAACAGGTCATATAAATGAAAAAGGAGCGTCTTTTAAAGGCTCAGAAAGCCTAGCTTTGAACATCTGTGATAATATTCTGTTAGAGACAGACTGAAAATGTGTCTTCCATATAATTAGTTCTTAAATATCTGTTTTACAGATAAAATGGCACCATTTGGTACTTCTTTGTCACTGCACTGCTGTGCTTTCAACAGGAAGTCACATTGACTTTTTATTACTAAATGCTAAATTATTGTTAAAACATTGGTTCAGCATATCAGTTATAGGAAACGTAAACATAAGTATCAGATTTAAAGAAAAAAATTCATCTTAATTGACAAGTGTTTCCAAGTTTTTTTGTTTTATGTTAAAATACAGCTTAGCACTCTAAAATAACAGTCTAAAAATAGAGTAAAATAATCAGTTTTTAATTAGAATTTAATTTGTAGCAAGCCAAACATACATTGTATGGGTCAAAATTATCTATTTTTATTTTATGCCAAAAATTATTATTAATAAGATATTAAGTAAAGGTCATGTTCATTGACGATATTTTGTACATTTCCTACCATAATCTCAAAACTTAAGTTTTGATTAGTAATATGCATTGCTAGGACCTCATTTGGACAACTTTAAAGGTAATTTTCTCAATATTTAGATTTATTTGCACCCTCAGATTCCAGATCTTCAAATAGTTGTATCTCAGCCAAATACTGTCTGACTGGTTTTGTGGTCCAGGGTCACATATTTATAAAATGTTTTAGTATATAATACTCTAATAGAGTAAAATAATTGTATAATAGATGAGGTATATTAATACAATTGATATAATATTATATTCAATACTTTTCGATATACATTTATCTAAGATAAACAAAAAACTATATATATTTATATAACCATATGTAACTATAAATATTAATAAGAATATATATCTTAATAAAAATGTACATATTTTAGATTTACTATCCAAGATTTATAAAAATTTATATTTTAGTATATAATGCTCAAAGGGTAAAGTAAAATAATCCATTTATAATTATAAATAATAAATTAATTATATTACTATATAAAATAAATTAAATACATTCCTAAATAATATTTTAGTTATATCTAAAAATATACATAATATCTATATTATAAAATACCAATAATATGTGTCTATAATATTTGTATATTTGAGTAAAACATTTTACATTATTTTATAGAAATACACACAATTTACTATAGAAATTTCTAAACAATAGTGATGTACGTATATTTTAGAAGTAGGCAAAACAATTAGACTGATTGTCTGTATTGAATGAAACGCATATATTCGACATCACTCTTGTCTCATTTGTTTCTTAAATGCATCGCAATGCTTTCAGGAATAACCGCTGTGTATGCTCTTAAAATGCCTCGTAATCACGCAGCTCTCTCAGTTTTGGCACTGAACTCTGAACTTCAGACTCAAGGTTATGTTAACTGACCCGTATCTTCCCGTCCAGCACAGAGATGACCTCCCCCATCATGCGCACCAGGTCCTCGTACTGATAGGTGTTGTCTGTGAGCCACACGGCCTCGCGGATGGTCAGGATCTCTTTGCTGATGTATCTGAGGGGTCAGACGAGTCAGAGAGAGTTCAGCTGAGCACAAAAACAGCGTTCACATGGCATCTCTGTGGTGTGTGCCAGCTCACCGTGTGCTGATTACCATGCAGGCGATGCCCAGCAGCTGCAGCTGGGCCTTGGGCACGGAGCGCAGGCTCATATAGCGGTCCACACAGCCGATGGTCACGTGCAGCACCTGACTGGAGAAGTCCTTCATGGTGGTCACCTCCACCAGCCAGTCCACCAGAATATACCTGCCAAAATACAGGAGTGATGAGGGGGAAACATGGATCCAAAAAAGCTACATGGATTTGTTCAATAAATCTGATTTAATGAACAAATTTAGAGAATGAAATTCACTATGGCCGATCTGACCATCAGTTTATCAGCAAAGATGGCAAATAGTGCTTGAGGTACTGACACTCAGGGGCCAGACTGGACATTTGTTTAGCCACCACTAAGTCTTAGAAATATGTATTGAATACTCATGATATATTTACAAGGGATTTGCTGAAAAAAAATATAAAACAAATTCATGCAACACTCAATAAATTTTATTTCAATATTATTTATATGCGCCATCTCTAATATTTATTAATAATTAGAATTACATTTTTACCTTTTCAGTGTTTTTTTTTTTGTAATTTTGTTATAAGTTTTAGAAATGTGCATTACTGTTTTATATTTCTATTCAGCTTTAAGTTTTGTCACTTTGTTAAATGCTTTATAAAATATTTCTATATAGCTTGTTTTTTTAAAATGTGTTGTTTAGTAGTTTTCATTTTTATTAGGTTTTTTTATATTTCTATAGTAATTTAATATGCTTTTTATCCTGTCTTATTTTTAATTAAATTTCTATAGCTTTAAGTTTTAGTAATTTTGAAGTATGCGTTTGTCATATTTATTTTATTATTTATATATATGTAGTTTTATTTATATATTGCTTTAAGTTGTATTAAATGTTAAGTACTTTTGTATTAGTTTTTACAATATTTCTATAGCACTAAGTTTTAATCATTTTGTTATAAACTTCTTTATTTTGTTTTACAAATCTATATATTGTTTAAATCTGTTACTTGTTTTGGTCATTTATACAGGGTTCGTACACATTTTTACCAACAAATTTCCATGACTTTTAAGACAATATCCATGACCTAATTTTACAATAAGAATAAAAATGTGTTCAAATTATCATAGCATGTTAACTAAAATGAATGACTATTAATACTATTGTTTGCTTTTTTGTTTTAGTACAAGCTGAAACTGCACCAGATGTGAAGGTCCTTGCAATCCGAAATGTTCGCACACAAAAACGCATACAAAAATTTCTGACTCGGTGTGTAAGGACCTTTACTCCACACAGAGAACATATCACATCACTATTATCATTTATTTAACTCAGTTAAACGCAGGGCCAGAATTTCGTTTTGGAAACTTTTCTCTTTCGCAAGTGTTTACATTAAGAAAAAAATTACAATACTTACAAGGATACTCGCCAGCAGTGTTCGAATTATACCGTGGACTTTGGGGAGCCCATTTCTTTCTTTTTTTTATAACGGAGGGATTTTGTGCGCTTGCGATGGGCTTACAAAGATACATAAAAGCTATGGGGGGGGGGGGGGGGGCAATTATATATATATGTAGGGCCCTATGAAATCCGTTTACATTTTTCCCAAATTCCATTTGATTTTTTTCTAAATTCATTTTTTTTCGTTTCAATTTTTCTAGATTCCGTTTTTTTCCGTTTTCATTTTATAGACTCCTTTTTAATGATCAAATTAAATTGTATTTATCAAAAAGCATGTCTAATTAATTAAAATCATGAAACTTATACAATTTAACACTAATTTATTAAAAGTGTCACAAAAATGACATGTTTAGGGCCGTATAAAATGTTATATTTTTTTCTCACCTTATGTTATATTGTTGCCAAATTCTGTTTTAGCTCGTCTGATTATTTGAATGCATACAAACATTATTTTTTACTCTTACAGTAGCCTTATGAATTGTTATTTTTCCTCAGAAATTCTGTGTTGTGTATTTAAATTTGACTGGTTATCAGATTAAGGCATGAAACATCGATTTAATTTATATTTGAATAAATGAAAATTAAACATTTACATGTTGAAAAATAAAGGGGTTTTAGCCTACTATTAAAAATAAAATATTTTGTGATTATGTCTTAGTAAAATAAAGTTGTATTATTTTTCAACACTCGTAGTTGACGTGTTTAGAACTAAATTCACAGTTTCATTGTTTGTAGGGACAAACAGATGCAGATAATTAAAACATGCACATTTCTTCTCTTTGTCACTCTCAAAATGGGCATATTTGAGAAACAAGTCGAGTAGTTTGCTTCACTGAATATAACTGTCGGTCATTTAACATCTTTCGTAAAACAGTTGACTAAACATCTTACCTCGCTCTCTTTTATTAATCTGACGCTTCGTCGCGCGCTCAGCATCTGTGAACGCTAAACTCCGCCTACTTTGACTTTGACGAGCGCTGTTTGCCCGCTGAGGCAGAGCAGACTTTTAAAGCTTTTTTGTCATCCTAACAAGAGCGCTGCGTAATCGAGGACAGCGGATGCTCATGTACGCCTATAATTACCTTTATTGAAGTAAGTTAGGTTTAAATCGCCGTCAAGCATTAATTAACGATTTTTGTTGTTGCAATTTTACACATAATAATCCACGATGATCACAGACTAGTACACAAAACTGAAATTGCACGTCAAAATAACAGTCAATATTTTTTGAGACCCCCCCCCCCAAAGTATATTTGTGAAAATATACTTTTCACAAATCACGTTTTCAGGGGAGCCCATGTATTATTAAGGGGAGCCCCTAGCTTCTCCGTAGTTTGCACCCTGCTCACCAGGATGGCCATTTTAACGTTATTTTGTGTGTAATTTTACCGCTTAAACGCAACAAGCTGCACTTTTAGAGCCCCATATTTCAGCATCGACTTTTAGTTTATTGCTTCGGGACAATTTTCACATCAGACGCGGGCCAGGCATCGGGCTTGTTTTAGGATTCCTGACTGAATAGAGCAGCTCGACCTGTCTAATAGCACATTTGTCTAGGTTAAACGTTTAAACTAACATTGTGATATGCTTTTTTAAGTATTTTAAATATAGATTTTATTTTAGTCAAGTGGTGATTTAAGAAGGCCAAATTGATCAAACATAATATGCAAACTCACTGTCTGCAGCTGGCCGATTGCTCAAAAGATACTTTAAAAACAAAAACTTTAATTTAATAAACAAATACATTTTCCAAACATATTTCTAAATTATCTTAGTAATTATCTTAATTACTTAATAAAGAAACGAAATACGCTTTGCCATTAAAAACGAAACTGAACTATTTTAATGGCTAGAACAGCAGCTGTGTAATGGGGAAGAGAGAAAGAAAGACATGGGCTCCAGTCGGACTCGGGAAGGTAATTCTGATAATCTGCTGGACAAGGATTGGACTGAGGTGTATGTTTGAGGCCCGTGCAAAATTCTACTGAGCTTGTTTGGTATCAAAGTCAATTCTCGCAAGGCGCCTTTATACGGACGCCATTTGGACATGACTGAGTGCAGCGGAAACCGCCTCTGGAGCGCGCGAATACAGAACGGCTTAAAAAGACGTGTAAATAAATAATAGGCTACATTTTAGTGACAATGCAACAATGACCCGATTAGACAGGTGACAATTCTGTCAACTGTACCAAAATGCCAGAGAAAGACTTGTATCGCACCGTGCAGCTCTTTAGTGCAGACGAGATGCGCTGATTACGTGTTTTAAGAGAAAGTCAAAGAGAGGAAACACAGCTGATGAATCCGTTTTCAAATGACCGATTTGATATTCTGTGTGGATCTATTTACTCATCAGCCTACAAGCTATAGGCTATTGAATAAATGTGTTTGGTGATTTTGGTCTTTAAAATGATAAAATCCATAATTTTAAAGTCGAAAGCTGCGGGAAAGAATAGAAATATGCAATATAGCCCATGCGCAATCCCGTACCGAAATTCAGGACCTGAATAAACATAATTGTATTATACAGAGATTTGTAAAATAGATTTCCATGACTTTTCCAAAACTTTCTGGGTTTATTCATTTTTCCAAAACTTTTCCAGGCCTGGAAATAGCGGTTTTAAAATTCCATGACTTTTCCAGGTTTTTCATGACCGTACGAACCCTGTTTATATGTAAATATTTCTGTAGCTTTAAGTTTGAGCCATTTTGTTATGTGCTTTTGTCATTTTTATTGTCTTTATGAAATCATTGTAAATAGATGTATGTTTTAGTAATTGTGTTGGTTAGAAATTTTCATTAGTATTAGTTTTCTTTTGTTGAATATTTCTATATTGCTGTTGTATTTTTATTTTTTTTAGTAATTTAGCCACTTATTTTGGTTAGTTGCTAAAGCAACATTTCTAATCTTTCTATTTAATCTTTATTTTTATAAATTGTATTTGAATTTAACTTCCAAATATTACATACAACAACACACATTTTTAAATCTTTTAAATTTGGGGAAAACCAAAACAACTTTGACCATAACTTTTCAATCCCAGAAATCACAAAATGCTCTTATAGTTGCAGGTTTTCCATGTCTATTAACTGCAGGATTATTTTGAATCAGGAGATGATCTGAAGCATTGATGTTGTACCTCTTAGTGGTGATGTCCTGTCCCAGCAGGTTTTGTGGGTATCTCAGGGGTGACGGTCCGGAGTGAAAGAACTGGGCCACGAGTTCAGCGCAGGCCCGCGGCTCCAGACTCAGAGGGTTTGCGGTGCCACATGACTTTGCAAATGCCAGCTGGGAAACCAGAACAGACAAGTTAGACAAACATGAAACCCAGAATGTGTATGTGTGTTCAATATGGCCTCACAAATGTACAGGCATTAAAAATATCACTCTTCACTTGAAGCCCCCATGCAAGCTTATTAACATGCGTCAGAGTGGCATTCAATATAGCACAATGGCTGATTATTATAAATAAATGCCAACAATGGCAGAGAAAAGCTCCAGATGAGATGGCAGAATTATGACGCAGCTTTCCCAGGCCATGCACTTCTATTATGAGCGTGCTCAGAGCACAGGCATCATGAGAACGGAGGTATAATGACAGATGATTGGTAATTACTTCACCAAACACACTCCCACCACAGACGTAACGTTCAGACAGCAAAGGTCAAAATATGTCAATAAACAGAAGGCTGAGCCGTCAAACAAAAGACAAAATGTTTGTTTACAATTCAGCATCATGCCATCTACCATGGCTTTATTCATGCTAATAAATACAAACTATATATCAATCTGATAAGTTATTACAAAAATGTATTTTTACTAAATGCAGTCCACAAAAGACTAAATAAATATATTTTTATATATGTAAAAATGTATATAATATTTGTATATACTTACAAGAAATATATTGTACAATATTATTATACATTTAAAAAACTGTTTTCGTTCTCAATGATAATGAAATGCTGAACAAAGTCTAAAAATAGATCTGGTCGTCACAATAAAACATATTAATATATTAACATAATAATGTATATAATTATGTAAAAAAAATGTTTTACTTGAAATATTTTTATACATAAAAAAATCAAGCAATTATTTTCATTCTCAATAATGAAATGCTGAACATAAAATGCACAAGAAAAGAAGAAAAGGCAAATTAAATGTGGTCCTCAAAGGACAAAATAAATATATTTTAGTATAATTGTATACATATTATATATGTATATATTTATTTTAAAGTGTTATACATTAACAAGTAATTGCATTCATTCTTAATTAAATTGAAATGAAAAACATGTAATGTTTAAAAAAATTACAAATCTAAAAATAATTCTAGTCTCCAAAATAGAAAATAATATTATAAAAATTACTATGCAAATATAAATTTATTTTTATACATTTAAAATAAATATTTCTGCAACAAAAAAAAAAAAAAACTTTATCATGCACATTAAGATAAAAAATATGAATCAAAACCAAATGAGGTAAATTTTGAATGCAATTTTCCATGCACACCTGAGCTTCCCAGCATCCTTTGGCAGCGTAGTCCCTGAGCGTGCGCATACTCTGCAGAAACCTGCCGGGGTCAGCCGTCTGCAGACAGATCCGCCATTAGCATCAATAACAGAGAAACAGGACTAACAATGATCGACGAGTCCTGAGGAAACTCTTACCGACGTCCCACGGTTCATTTCCCACAGCAGATACGAGCTCTTCATGTTCCCGCAACTAGCCGACTCCTTCAGCATCGCCGTAGCCTCGTCACGCTTCTCCTCATCCTGATAAACACAGAGTCACAAATCGTGTTTAACACCTGCTGCTCATTTGATATGGATTCAGTCTGAGGGATTTTGATGAGAGAAGTTTAGGACCTTCTGACTATGAGAAGTACAAATGATAAAACCTTTTCACAGAAGAAGACATAAAATGAGCAAGCCAAACCCAACATGACCAGGTGTCTATAAGCATCTCAACTTTGAGAGCAAGCAATTCAGTGATGCTACAAATGAGATTTAATCGTTGAAGTCTATTAGAATATTTTACACAATCATTCTCTTAACAGAATTGCATTTTAAAATCGACGACACTCACATCAAACAGCTGAAGGACTCTAGCCAGACAATAAAGCAACGTCCCTTTCCGGCCCTGTAAAGAAATGAGAATATTTATAATGAGATGGTTACAAATCTTGCAAATATAATTACACTTTTTTTTTTTTATCAAAATAATCTGCTCCCAATCTGAATTTTGTCTGATCAAATATCCCTTTTAAAATGTGAATAGCCATTTCATATTGAATTCAAATAAGTTTAATGCTTACATTAATAACATCTTAATAAAAGAAAACAGAAATATTGGTCCCGGAGGAGGTGTAATGTCTATGAATGCTAGGATATTTGGGCATGGCTCACCAGGTTGGTCTCGCACTCAGCTTCGAGTTGGTCGTACACCACAGCCTTACAGCAGCCGCCAGACATGGACCACGGCGGCCGGATGAAGAGCCAGATGAATGGGTCGGAGAGCGGGGACCTGAGGCTCTCGGCCAGACTGAAGAACCGCGACGCCATGCGGCCGCACAGATCAGCACGTCCCTCCTCACTGAGCGAAGCTGCAGAACATTCACACATCATTACAGCTTTGATCAGCCAGTCAAACCACACCTTCAATCAATCAAGACACAGGAACACTGGGAATCAAAGCAGAAACTTACGCCCTTCATTGTACAAATATGCAATCCCTAGTTTCACAGCAGCTTCGAAGTTCCCTTTCTCCGCAGCTCTAGATATTGTAGAGGACAATTAATGAGAAAAATTAAATACAATGACATTAAAAATAAAGTCAATAACAAAAAAACTTGTACTAATCTGTCTTGAAAGTGAGAAGTTTTAAAATATGGATATCAAACAGGCACTAGCAAGCACAATTTAGGCAAAAACTAAGGAAATAATTATATTAATTGTTTTTATTCTTCAATATTATCAAATAAAAATATTAAAATAAGAAATACTATGATTATAAACAAATCACATAAATATATTATATTTATATATTAGTGCTGTAAAACAATTAATCGTGATTCAATAAAAGTTTTTGTTTACATAATATATGTGTTTGCTGTGTATATGTATAATATATACATAAATACATACACATACAGAATATATTTTGAAAATATTTACATATTTACGTCTATATTTTTGTTCATAATTTATATTATAAATAAATATATTTAAAATATATATAAACATAACCTATTTTTCTGAAATATATATGCACATGTATGTGTGTGTATTTATATATACATAATAAATATACACACACAGTACACACACATATATAATGTAAACAAGAACGTTAATTTTGGATGCGATTAATCGTTTGACAGCACTAAAATATGTCTTAATTATTCATTTTAAAATGTTCAACCACCAAACTTTTATTTTGAGAGAAAATTCAATCACTCTAAGCTATAACATGATTTCGGTTTTATTTTTATTAATCATGCTGCCCTAGTTTCTACAGTAATTGAAAATCTGGAAATATCATTTAATTTGAAAAAAAGTGTTTTCCATGCCTGAAAAGTATTCAAATCAAACCATTTCTACAGTGAATCTATCTACACGAAGTCCTTTTGATGCACATGTTTTGAATACATTTCACAATCTGGTCCACAAATTAATGTGAATCACTAGCGAATTAATTTTAAGGTCCTCATCTATAGTCACAAACAACTGAAAACAGGTGAAAATGTTGCTATATATCATACCTCTCAAACAACCAAACGGTATCAGGGGCCGGCCAGCGTTCTTTGAAACTCACTCGTGCCCAGATGCTTGAGTTACTATCAATAAGGTCTCGAAGATGAGAATGAACCTGCGGGATCAAATAACATTTCCCATTAGAAAACCACTTTTTGGTAATGGCGGCTTTATAAGGTTAGACGCTTGCATCCGGCTGGACTAACCGCTCTGACGGCGAGGAGATCCTCTGCGGAGAGGCATTGGAGGACACACAGGAGCAGCTCTTCAGGAAGAGACAGAAGCGTGACGGCAGATGCACGCTTTCGTACCCGCTTCCGGACAGGCAGAGAGAAACATTTGGCACATCGACAGTGGAGCGCTGGAAACGAGGAATAAGAAGATGTTCACAATTAACATAAGCACATTGCATCCAAAATACAATTAAGAAACTGAAAATGCCATTACAAATCAGCTTGTGGCCAAAGATCTTCACGTACTGAAATTTTGCAAATGTTTCTTTCATTGCTTTTTATTGGTGTAGATGATTAACAGGCCATTTAGAGATTATCGATATTAATAACGGTGTCTCATCAACAGAATTAGACATATTCATCAGCATTAAACTGCATTTTATATGGCATGTCTTCTATATATTGTTCACTCTGCCTACTAGATATTGAAATTGGCCATTAAATATAAATAAACACAAAAATGAATTGGTTGAGCAATGCAAAAAGTACTTTAGTGGTACTATGTATAGGCATAAAGATTACAATATCATATATTGTCACTATACCATTGTACTTAGATATACACTATGGTGCCAATATATCACTATAATAATAAACAACGGTATTTATGTTATACCAATGTACGTTACTTCAAAGAATACCATGGTATTACCATGGTACAAGACCAATAATACAAGGTATTACCGTGGTACTGGGATGGTAAGCTGCACTGCGAAATATAGGTTATCAAAAGAGATTATTTGAGTCTAAATAGTTGAAAATGCTTTACAGCTTATGTAATATTACTAGGAAACACACATTTGATATAATAACCATTAGTTGTGTTGCTTTGCGATGGCAGTTTTGACATGCTCGCAACCAGAAGCCAGTTTTCCCTCCTTATTGATAAACCAGTCGTAGGACAGAGGATAACTGACCTCAGTTTAGGAGATATTATATTAATATTTACTAAAACAACTTCATCAACAATGTTATGATTAATAGAATATCTATATTTCGGTAAATAAAGTTTATTCCAATTACATACTAACGTTAGTTAACGTGTTAGCAATAGATCTAACGTTAACGTAACGTTTTTTTCTAGCTATTTAATAAACTTCAGCCCTGGATTATGACGAAATAGAAACTGGAATGTTTATAACTGTCGACGAAATATGTAATTATACACTTATTACGGTTAAATAACTGAAAATCAATCACTTAGAGATTAAAGTAGTTACTTACCGCCCGCTTTCATTTCAAGGAGGGATCTGAGAAGTCAGCTTACAGCAATAAAGCTTCACAGTGAACTGAAATTAATATTTAAACTCTTGAATACTAGACCCTAAATTAATAGAATCAGTGATTAGCCTACTTAATTACTGTTAACTTATAGTGCTGTTCAGTTTAAAACACAACTTTCCTCTGACTCAACCATGCAACTTCTACTAAGCCCCTCCCCCGAGCACGTAGCCACGCCTGCGCGGACAGTTTAAACATCAACTCTGAGCGCTCACTGGCCAGAAAACAGATACGCCCACCGTGGCCACTGCTGCGTTCTGATTGGCCGTTGTGCGAAGCTCGCAGTACCATTGGCCCGTATTTCTGAGCGGATAAATGGCGTCGATGTATTGGCTGAAAAGATGCTATTTCGAATTACGCGCTTACAACGCTGTGGGACAGGACTGGTCGAGGGGTTTCGCTCGGTGGATTCTGGGAGACGTAGTATGTAGTGTAACATAAGCGAAATTAAATCAGAGGAAATGTATAATTGTATTTTAAATTAAATTATTTGTTAATCAAAGAATTTGGTTAATACTTATGCACAATGCAACAAACCTCCAAACAAGCCTCTAATGCAACACTAAACGGAACATGCTAAATTATTAAACAGTAAATTAAGAAATTATACTTAATATGTAGGTGTATACAATAATATATCAAGAAATGGCTGAAAACACATCTCTTCAATCTTTATTTGACCGTCTAGCACTCTCTATTCTAATTCTATTTTATCTATCGGTCTTCTTTATTTAAAACACACACACTTGACCCTCCATCAATTGCATTTATATTCTCTAAATGCTAGCTTTTCTAATAAAAAAAATAACACTAGCTTTCTTTTTTCTATTCTATCTACTTGTTTCTAAAAAAAAACCTAGGTTTCTTTTTCTATATATCTATAAATAACACTAGATTTCTTTTTTCTATTCTATCTACTTGTTTCTAAAAAAAATAGGTTTCTTTTTCTATATATCTATTTTTTTCTTTGTATCTACTTTAAAAAACTTGCTACGTTTACTGCGTTATGCTAACCGAGACTTGACATAGAACTTGGTTTTTGATTGCTTCTATTGTCCTCATTTGTAAGTCGCTTTGGATAAAAGTGTCTGCTAAATGACAATATTTATATATATATATATATATATATATATATATATATAGTATATTGTTTATATGTAATATATATATAAAACATCACCAGCCACTTTATTAGGTACACCTGTTCAATTGCTTGGTAACACAAATTGCTAATCAGCCAATCACATGGCAGCAACTCAATGCATTTAGTCATCTAGATGTGATGAAGACGACTTGCTGAAGATCAAACCGAGCATCAGAATGGGGAAGAAAGGGGATTTAAGTGACTTTGAACGTGGAGTGGTTGTTGGTGCCAGACGGGCTGGTCTGAGTATTTCATAAACTGCTGATCTACTGGGATTTTCACACACAACCATCTCTAGGGTTTACAGAGAATGACCCTAAAAAGAGAAAATATCCAGTGAGCGGCAGTTGTGTGGATGAAAATGCCTCGTTGATGTCAGAGGTCAGAGGAGAATGGGCAGACTGGTTAGTGATGATAGAAAGACAACAGTAACTCAAATAACCACTCGTTACAACCAAGCTATGCAGAATACCATCTCTGAACACACAACACTTCGAACCCTGAAACAGATGGGCTACAACAGCAGAAGACCACACCGGGTGCTGCTCCTGTCAGCTAAGAACAGGAAACAGAGGCTATAATTCGCACAGGCTCACCAAAATTGGACAATAGAAGATTTTTAAAGCATTGCCTGGTCTGATGAGTCTCGATTTCTGCTGCGACATTCAGATTGTAGGGTCAGAATTTGGCGTAAAGAACATGAAAGCATGGATCCATCCTGCCTTGTCTCAACGGTTCAGGCTGTTGGTGGTGTAATGGTGTGGGGGATATTTTCTTGGCACACTTTGGGCCCTCAGTATCAATTGAGCATCGTTTAAACGCCACAGCCTACCTGAGTATTGTTGCTGACCATGTCCATTCCTTTATGCCTGCTGTGTACCCATCTTCTGATGCTACTTCCAGCAGGATAATGCACCATGTCACAAAGCTCAAATCATCTCAGACTGGTTTCTTGAACATGACAATGAGTTCACTTTACTCAAATGGCCTCCAGAGTCACCAGATCTCAATCCAATAGAGCACATTTGGGATGTGGTGGAACGGGAGATTCACAAATCTGCAGCAACTGCGTGATGCTATCATGTCAATATGGACCAAAATCTCTGAGGAATGTTTCCAACACCTTGTTGAATCTATGCCACAAAGAATTAAGACAGTTCTGAAGGCAAAAGTGGGTCCAACCCGGTTACTAGCAAGGTGTACCTAATAAAGCGGCCAGTGACTGTATATAAAATATGACAATTTTTTTGCCAAAATAAAGTAAATATATATTTTTACTTCTTTAAAAGGTTTTATTACTTTCCTCGGTTTTTGTTACATTTTTGCAAATAATTTAAATGCGAAATAATTTATTTGTAACAAACGGTTGCATATTTACTGATGACAAACTTTTGTCACCAGCTAAAGACAAATAGTCAAATAAATAGCTATTAATTCATTTGGTTGCTGTCTTTTTTGTAAAAACAAAACAAATAGATGAATAAATGGAGATGAATCTAGTTAAAATAATTTTGAGAATATGTTAAAAGAAAGAGACTGCAGAGTAAAACAAAACCATAAAACTATGTGGGAAATTGCAACGTTTGATGCAATTCAACAATCATTTTACACAAAAATTGAAAGTGAAATGCTGCAAATGAATAATCAGAATCACGTATTGCAGTGAGGAAGGAGTGTAATACATTTCTTAAGTCTTTTTACACCTCTTGAAGGTTGAAGATGTCACAAACTAGACCTTTGAAGCAGCTTTTTCATTTTATAAAGGGAATGCCTTTCTCTGTTCATCATATGTCCAGTGTCCCTCAATGTCAGACTTCTACTCAGCCTGTGTTATCTGCTTTGAACACAGGACTCCACCACATGTCAGGTCATAGGCAGTCATAAATGAGGGTTTTGTATTCATGGTAACCATCACAAAGTGCTGACGATTCCCTTTCATCAAGCCTGTCACATCTGACAGAGTGTTTATTAATGGCGTTTACCACAGACAAAGAGAAGAGGAAAACACCACACATATAATGGAACGATTATTCAATTGAGTCATGTCAGTGTTGTTTGGCTATATATGGCGAGTTTCTCAATATTAAAAGAATGGTTCACCCCAAAATTTACATTTTCTGAAAATATTCTCATCCTCAGGCCCAGAGCCGATCCTCCCTATACGCAGAATACGCAAGCTACGTGGCGCCCCAGAAACACCAAGGTGCCCCCTTGCTCTCAAAGATGTTTTCATTTAGTTTCGTTTTTGAAGTTGGCCAGCGGTTATGAAAACATGAATTATCAATTATTTTAATGTGGTGGGCTGTCACCTTCTCTACGTAAAAAGTCAGTCAAATTGTGTAATGTCAACTTGAACTTGATATAATGCTAAATTTCTCCAAATCTGTTCTGCTGAACTCATCTTGGATGGGCTGACTTATATCACAGAAGTATTGCATGCACTTAATATCACAAAGGGTGAATTAAGTGCATGCAATACTTTTTGAAGTGCATACATTACATTAAAGAAAGCAATTTGGATGCATTTGTCCCTGTGATCTGCTCGTCTAATCTGATAAAGTGATTATTGTGAAGAGCCTGAGGTGCTTTAGGTGGCCATTGAGAATTAGATTACTGGTAAATGAATGTACAACACTAAAAAACTGCATTTAACTGAGTTATTACAGGTGCAGAGAAAGCTTGCTTATAGTAGTGAGTACCTTTATGAGACATAATATTTTTTATCTGTTCATTGTTTTTCTCTCTTTGTAAGATGTATTTTGTACTATTCAGTGTTTGACTTCACTTAAGCCTGAACGAATGTTTGAAGGTTTTTGAACCGGTGCAGAGTTAATAGCTTCAGCTGACAGCATAAATTAGGCTACAGAAAGCAGCGAGATAATTGAGGAAGACGCTTGCCATTTACAGAAATATGCCTACCAAGTGACCAGCATTAAACAGGAGTGTACACGCAACTGATGAAAAATTAAAGGGTCCAAATGAGGGGTGAGTTTCCATAGCAACCTGAAACAATAATATGGTTGGAAATTAAGCTGTAGAGGATTGTGGCTGGTTTCAGTTGATAGCTAGTGTTTATTGGCTCTCATTTGTGAATTCAGTGGAGGGAAATTAAACAAAATATGAAATAATACAGCAGCATACTTAAAATTCTTCATTCGGGTCATTCAAATAAGACTATTGAACTCTGCAAAACGTAGAAAAATAAATATCCTTGTGTTATAATTTAGGTAGTTAAACAGGCTTTCAGTAACATGCTCAGGCACTTTAACTTTAAAAAAATAAAACTTTGATTATTTATACAATAATGAGTTAATGGAACTTAAAAATAAATACATGTAAAACTTACTGTGCTGTTGTGGTTTGCTCTAAAAAATAATTTTACTTGGACGACGATGTCAGAGAGAAGTCACGCAGCCACAGCCTTCACCGTCACCACAGTCATCAACCACCACTTACACCCGATCCCAATCACCTGTGTTCTAATCACCTACAGATCCCCAATCAAGCCACCTTTATAAGCACACTGCATCCAGTCCCTCACTACCCTGAACTGTACCTGACTCCTTTGTGCTACTAACCTATGTCTACTTACCAGTTTCCAAAAGTTCCTCCTGTGTTTTTCCTGCGATCCTCGTTGCTCCCTCTTGTTCTCGTACTCCTCAGCTCCATATATCCTGCAAATATCAAGACTGTCAGTTATCAGCAAAGCTTCCTATAAGACTGGTTTCAGTATTCACACTCCCCTGCCATTGCTCTCCACGACCTCACTTCAGCTGCATTTCAATAAACCTTACTTGTTATTCACTCACCTGTTTGTGTCTGGCCCTTTTGTGACAGAAGACCGGACCTAGACAATTACCTCCTCGAGGAACTGGTCACTACACTCCGGGCTTCACTCATGCCAGTTACAACCCCGCCATCAGCCTCTGTAAGACCCATGGCCATGCCAGCAGAGCCGATCCTCGAAATACGCAGAATATGTAAGCTGCGTAGGGCCCCCGAAACACCAGGCTGCTCACCCTTGCTCCCAAACACCCTTGCTCCCAAAAATGTTTTAATTTTAGTTTCGTTTTGGAGTTTGGCCAGAGGTTATGAAAACATGAATTATCTTTTTTTAATGCGGTGTGCTGTCACCCTCTCTATGTAAAAATATGTCAAATCATGTAACGTGAATATCATACAGTCTCTTGCTCGAGAAAAAAACCAGAGTTGAAAGCATAAGGAGCTGCGGAAGAGATGAGCGATTTCCGCGAGCACACTTCGAGATGGAGTGAAACACAGACAAATGCATTGCATCTATTCTTTCATCTCAACCACACATGCCAATGTGTAATGTGCCACACACACCATCCTTCCCTTTCCTTGTTGTCAGTACAACTATTCACACCGTTCTTGTATTGATTATTGAGCCCTTAATTCCCATGAAACTGCCGTATCCTCTTCCCCTGGTCCCGGCGGCACTAGAGGAACTCTGTAGGGCACGCGTCTTCTCCAAGCTGGACCTGCGGAGCGCCTACAACCTTGTTTGTATCTGGGAAGGCGACGAGTGGAAGACGCTTTCAGTTCCTCCATCAGGTCGTCATCGTTTACATTGACGATATACTCATTTACTCTCAGAACCTGGCTGACCATCGCCATCACGTGAAGCAGGTCCTACAGAGGCTCCGTCAACACCATCTATTCCTCAAGATGGAGAAGTGTGAATTCCATTGCCCCACTATGCAGTTCCTCGTATACATCATCAGCCAGGGTGGAATCCAGATGTACCAGGAGAATGTAACGGTCATCAAGGAGAGGCTTCGCCGCCAGATGGTGAAGGAATTGCAAAGGTTCCTCATGATCCCAGATCCTCATGTGCCATTTGTGGTGGAAGTGGATGCCTCCACCACCGGAGTAGGGGCCATGCTCTCTCAACAGTTCCGTGAGCCTCCTCACCTCAGCGGAACAGAATTATGACATCAGAAACCGGGAGCTTCTTGCCATTAAGCTTGCTCATCCATTCATGGTTATTAGCTGTCATAAGAATCTCCAATATCTTCGTGATGTCAAATGGCTCAATCTCCGCCAGGCCCATTGGGCGATGTTTTTTTTACAAGATTCCACTTCATTACCTACTGTCCAGGGAATCGAAACTGCAAAGCGGATGCCCTTTTCCCACCTGCAAGCACCATCCAAGCCTGAGCCAATTCTCCCTCCAGCCCTCATCGTGAGCCCTATTCAGTGGAACATCGACCAGGACATCCGAGCCGCCACTCTGACTGAACCTGCCCCACTAGGAGGCCCAGAAGGGAAAATGTATGTTCCCACCTCACAACAGTAGTCCCTTCTTGGCTCAGTCCACCAAGTACCGGGCTTCTGGACATCCAGGCAGCTAACGGACCCTGTCGCTCCTCCAAAGCAGTTACTGGTGGCTCAGTATGTCCCGTGATGTCATCAGGTACGTCCGTAGTTGCTCAGTCTATGCCCAGTTCAAGACTCCTCATCAGCTCCCCGTAGGCAAGCTCGTGCCCCTACTCATTCTTCATCATCCTTGGTCACACATCGGGATTGATCTTTGTAACTGACTTATCCAATTCAGAAGGGAACACTGTGTTCCTAACTGTGTAACATTTGTAACTGTGGACCGCTTTTCTAAGGCCTGAAAGCTGGTTCCTCTCTCCGGATTGCGTACCACCCTAGAAACTGCTGAAATCCTGTTCAATCGCGTCTTTTGGAACAACGGAATCCTCGAAGACATAGTCTTGGATAGAAGCCTGCAATTAATTTCCAGAGTGTGGAAAGCCTTCTTCAGACTGCTAGGGGTCACTGTCAGCTTGTCCTCCGGCTACCATCCCAAGACGAATGGCCAGACTGAGCGCAAGATCCATGAACTCGGACGCTAACTCCTGGCATACTGCTTCCTCCCATGGGCCGAGTATGCTCAAAACTCCCTCCGGCATCCCACCACCGGCCTCACTCCCTTTCAGTGCATGCTCGGCTACAATCCCCCGCTCTTCCCTTGGTCGGGAGAGTCGTCGGAGGTTCCAGCTGTGGATTATTGGTTTCGGGAGAGCGAGAGAGTGTGGGACTCAGCTCACATCAAACTCCAACAGGCAGTGCGGGGGGCAGAAGAGGTTCGCAGATGCTCGACTCTCCTCTGCTCCTACCTACCATCCAGGACAACGGTTTTGGTTGTCCACCAAGGATCTGTGCCTCCACCTGCCCTGCAAGAAGCAGAGTCCCTGCTACATCGGTCCGTTCTGGATACAGAAGCAGATAAACGAAGTCACTTACCATCTTCACCTATCACCCAGGTACAGAATTCACCCCACCTTTCACTTGTCCCTCCTTAAACCCTTCTCTCCTTCATCTTCAGAACCCCGGGAACCCGACAAGCCTCCTCCTCCAGAAATCCTAGATCAACAATCAGTCTACCAGATCATGAACATCATGGACTTGCCATGGGGGGTGGCCAGCTCGAGTACCTGGACAACTGGAAGGGAAATGGACCAGACGAACGTTCCTGAGTGGTCCGGGATGATTAGATCCCATGTCATCCGAATTGTCCCGCACTCAGACGCCTTGGTCGCCCCTGCCGCCGCTTGAGGGTGTCAGGAACCACCCCTGGAGGAGGGGGTAGTGTCAGAGAAGTCACGCAGCCACAGCCTTCACCGTCATCAACCACCACTTACACCTGATCCCAATCACCTGTGTTCTAATCACCTGCTGATCCAGATGATCGTGACAGACAATGTAATCGAAAAACTGGCTTTTGCAAAAGACCTTGAATGAACACTGAGGACACAGGAGAATAGAGAGGAATTTAAAACAATATTCCCCTAAAAAACATGTTTTGTTTAAAATGTTTCATTTAAAATAGCAAGCAAAACAACCCAAATTAAACTCAACAATTAAACTATCCCTTGTTATAAAATAATAATTATATAAATATAACTATTACTTAGGCCTGTAACTACCTACAAGTATTGTAAAAAATAAAATCTAATAAGACTTCCATCTCCCCAAAAAAATGTGCTCTTAATTATTCAGGTACGCTTTACACTATTTAACAATGGTGTAGGCGGGTCTACTTTGAAAAGAGTTCACTCAGAAATTGCTTACAAATTTCCTCAAAAATAACCAAGTTCAAGTAGCACTCTGTACATTACATTTTGAAGCAATATATATATATATATATATATACATATATATTCTTGTAAAATATATAGTGCTATTTTAGTTGTATTTTTAACTTAGAAAAAAAAAATTTACATTGTAAAAACGTGATTTAATAACTTGGGCTTGTATCCGAAATCGCCCCCTATATTCACTATTCCCTCATTAGTCGACTCATACAGTTCCGACACTTAAGTGCACTGGAAGGACTGCCGCTTTTGCGTAGTTTGCTTGGTGTTTGATAATCATTTGAAACGGGCATTGAAACGTGAACTCTTTCACGGAAATTATGTATAAACCCTAATAGTCTATTTACAATTAATTTGTACCTGTGTTGTATTACGATGTATTACACCATGTAAGAGCGCTTCTAAAAAAAATGTAAAGTATTAAAGTGTTAGGAACATTAGGAACGTTAGGAACATTAAAGTGTTCCTGTGGCTCAGCGGTAGAACATTGCATTAGCAGCGCAAAAGGTTGTGGGTTCAATTCCCAGGGAACACACATACTGACAATAAATGTATAATCTTAATGCACTGTAAGTTGCTTTGGATAAAAGCGTCTGCTAAATGCATAAATGTAAATCGTAAAATAAATGAATAGATGATTCTGGCGAGGATGTGGGAATTCCTTCGGTGAGTGACTCTCACAGTGCATTATTGGGATTCTCTGTTGAGTGTACATCGGTTGTACACTCGTTTTTGCGGTGCATTGTGGGAATGAATGAGTGCACTCGAGAACATCCACTATGGTTTCGAACACCACTTAAAATGGCTGTCCCCTCAAATAGTGCAAATAGGGCGATTTTGGATACAGCCTTGCACAGTAAGATTATTCAGTTAAATCATCAGTTAAAGCTGGAAAATCTTGTTGCATCTTTCCATCAATGAGCACGTTTATGCATTTCCTGCATGTTTATGCAAGAATTAATGCTTATTTGTAATGCAATAATCAGAGCACAGATTTTAGCAATCATGCATTGATCCAGCTGGTTATTTCAGGCGCACTGACCCATAGTCCAAATATTTGCCTTGTTGAAACAGGAAACGGATCATCTTTATTTGTTTTGACATTCCTGCCGTGCAGTTCCTGCCGTGTGAGCTGAATCTGAGGATAATTGAAGAACCCCAAGCAGGCGGTTTTCCAGGAAACTCTCGCTGCTTAATTGGTGGATAAATGCTGGGGAACATCTGGTAGAGTTCGCCCTGCCATCTGATGCTTCAGTCAGTTTAGCGCCTTCATTTACCCTGCTCAAGTTCTCCTCACAGGGATAATTCACCCCCCCCCCCCCTTTCTCCGCTCAGAAAAAGGTTGTTTAATGGAACAAAATGGAACGTCTAAAAGCCATGTAGGGATTTCTAAGACACTGGAATTTCATTTGCTGAGAAAGATTATATCAAAATGCAGTTTGCCTCCCTGAGCTGTCACTGTGCATTCAGGGACAGAGATGTTAAATCAGTGATAAAAACAGAAAGGCACAGCTGTCAAAACACACATTCTGCATAATCTGACTGTTATGAAGTGAGGAGAATACTTTTTGTATGGAAATAAAACAAAAATAATGACTTTATTCAACAATTTGGCACCGTAACGTCTCCTCTGAATCAGCGTAGCGCCATTTTGGAGATTATCCCCTGGACGCAAAATCTGTCCACTCTTCAGTATTAGCCTCGCACCCTTGTGGCCCGCCTGATAAAGAAAAGCGTACACATTTTGCAATATAAACTCATTTTTGCAAGTTACGAAGTCCAGTGGGGAAAAAAGAAAAAATACTCTTTTTTTGAGAGTATGTATCTCACAATTCTGAATAATTTACGAGAATCACGAGAAAAAAATTCTGAATTGTGAGATATAAAGTTGCAAATTGTTTATATCTCACAATTCTGACCTGAAAACTCAATTTTTTTTGTTACAATGTCAATATTGTGAGATAAACCCGCAACTGATAAAAAGTCAGAATTGCTAACAACTGTGAGATATAAACTTGCAAATGCAAGAAAAATGCAAGAATTGCAAGAAAAAACAGACGCAATTACCTTTTTGGCCAAAACGGCTTCCATATACATTTTTCTGCCACTCTGAGCAAAATAAATCTAGAATCTTGAGGGAATACTCTAAAAACCTTTTCATCTTTTTTAGAAAAAGGTGAACGGAAATCAAAAAACTTTATCTTTTATTACTACTGAATTAACAATGCCGAGTTCACCAAAGCTTGACCTATTTTTTTCCTCCACGCTGACAGAGGAAGCAGGCGTGCTGAAGCGGCGCTGAATCCATCCGCGCGCCTGTGAGGAGGCAGGAAGGGAGCTGCTGTAATCGATCGGAGAGTTCAGCGGGAGCGGGACAGGTCAGCGCCGGCCGCCTCTAAACTCCAGACTGGGTGGAGTGGGGAGGAAAAGCTTCACTGCCAGGATTCCTGTAATCTAGTCTAACCATCACACGCCCAGAGTCGCCTCCTGTGGCCTTTCTCCTTTTCCCTAAATCAACCTGCTTCCTGCTCAAACATTCACACGCTAACCAGAGTTTAGGGTTGAGGGCACGCCGTTTCACACGACACGCTCGGTTTGTGAGCAATTACCTGCGGTTTGGTAAGTGCTCTGGTGCATTTGGGAATTGCAAAGCGAAAGAGGACGTGCAAAGAGTTCGAGGTCTTAATTTGGTTTCTTACACCGAAGTGGTGAAGAATAAACGCAGCACTCTCGATCCTGAAGATAACTAGCAATTTTATTAGGTTCAAGGTTCAAGGTTCAAGGTTCTTTATTATTCGTCACATACACAATCATACAAGTATAATCAGTAGTGAAATGCAAGTAGAATTGAAGAAAAATACAGCATTTACATGAGGAAAGTGAGGAGAAAAAAAATAACTCCCAGACTATGCTCCTTGGGGAGTACAGTGTGAGAACAGGAAAAACACCTCAGCAATACAAAAGCACATACACGACAAAGCCACAGGGGAAGTGAATCCGGCCCAGCAAGCAGCCATCTGATCCCGCAGCCACTGATCCGGCGCTGGTCAGACCCGCTTGACCAGGCCAGCGGATCGAAGCGAACAGAGGCGAATGGTCGGGGGGGGGGGGGGGGCAATGTCTGTAATGTCTGTAGGGTGGGGGAGGAACGCAAGAGCGTCTAACTGCATTGCACTCCCGGGATAGATTGCAGCAACAGCCTTGCCAAGGCCACTGTAGGGGAGCCAGAAAAAGATAAGATTGTTTTGTCTTTGGGGCGAGTAAACATTCCAATTTTTGCAGGCTACTCTCTGTCCGTTTTTGTCCATTTTGGTCTCATTTTAATCAATTTCCCTTTGTAAAGCCATGAACTTCTCCTTGGTAGAATCCATATTGCGATTATAGTCTCAGTCTCAATGCTGACCGCTCTTCCCACAGCTTCAATCATACGGGCAGCCTTGTGGGGCTTTGGACAGCTGTTCCCGTTTTCTGAATTCTTCGATAACCCAGGGTAAAACCTAATCCAATCAGCAAAATACCTGTTATCATGGTTCCGAAAAGGTAGATATCAATGTCCTCCACGGAAAGAGCCGCAAGACACACGATTCGCCACCTCTCCCACGCGCCATCGTATAGCCGGCTGCGAACGTTCCGTCGGGGCAGTCAGGTTCCCCGAAACCCAAGTTTCGATAGTGTCAATTGCATTAAGAGACCAGTTAATCCATAATATTTTAGTTTTGAGAGCAGTGCAGAGAGAGTCTCTCACGAGACAAGGGAGCAAAGCAGGGAAGATAAGGGTGAGGACGAGGAGAGAAAGCGACCACCTCCGTTGAGAGCCAAAGAGAAAGAATCTTTGTTGAAACAAATCAATCAATCAATCAATCAATAAGTATTACGCAGTGCTGATCCTAGACTTCTGGGGGCCCTCCGGGGTGATGGAATGAAAGAATGGATGAAACTCATTTGTCCATGTTTCACTCCGTCTTTAAAAAAAAGTGCTCACGGAAAACGCTCGGAGAAGCAATATCTCTTTCGCAGTTCAGTATGCTCTCGACTCTTCTTTTTTTTGTCTCAAGCAAGAGACTGTATGACATTAACGGTACATGATTTGACAGATTTTTACATAGAGAGGGTGACAGCACACCGCATTAAAATAAATTGTCATTGATGTTTTCAGAACAGCTGGCCAAACTCAAAAATGAAACTAAAATCAAAACATCTTTGAGAGCAAGGGGGCCCCTGGTGTTTCGGGGCCCTACACAGCTTGCGTATTCTGCGTAAAGGGAGGATCCTGCCGCTCTGGTATTGGGCTATAATATGATAATAGGCTATGTAATTATTATGTGATATACTATGATAGTCTATTTTTAATGTAAGAAAGGTGGAAAAATAATATAATATATAATTTATTTATCTACTATATTTATATTTATTTATTTATCTACTATATTCAAAAAGAAAACAGTTGAAATTGTAATAATGTTTCACAAAATAACTATTTTTGATCAAATAAATGCATCACACACACACACACACACACACCAAATGAGAGAGCAAAGGAGATGATTCCTGGTTAGTAAAGTGTAATGATGGTCCATCTGCGCCCAGTAGATGGTGTGTCTGACTAGAGCGCATCAGCTGACTGGAGGGATTAATCAGTACATGCTTTTGGATTTACAGATTGAGATTGTTTTTCCATTGGCTGTGGCTGTGACGTCCAAATCAGTTATCTCAGATTTAACACGTCTTGTCTGAGATGCCTGCAGTAACCCAGGAATTTCTGGCTATTGATAGTGTTAAACTTCACAGCTGCTTGATGAGGTTGGTAAAACATAATTTGTGAAAAAAAGTCAGCTTCAGTAATTTAAACTTGTAAAAGCATCAAAAGCGTCAGTATTATTTCCTTGTGTTGAAGTGAACACCAACAGCCAAACAAAACTATTTTAATGACGATTATTCAAAACACCTCCCGTTCATGAGCACACATCCAGAGAAAGCCAGCCTTTAAAGAGAAAAGCCCTGTGACTCACTAACTTTCTGTCTGTCTCTCTCTCTCTCTAGAGATATTTATAGATCTGCACGCAGGGGCCGGAATTCTTTATAGGACTATGAGAATCAAAAGCTGGGGGGTTAAGCTATAACAATTTTCCAAAAAAAAAACTTGATTTTAACATATAGGCTTGGCATATTCCTTCTACATTTCTCAGAACATAATTGTTCTTCTTAATCTATGTCTACTTTAAAAATGGCTACCCAGTTAACAATATTTCTAGGAATGTTTTGCTAATGTATCCATTAAGTTATGAAATCTTTTCTTCTGAATGTTCTTTGAATGTTCAAAACATCCAGTCTTTTAAAATGTTTTTAAAACGTTTATTTTGTGGTTATACGAATGTTAAGGGAACGTTCCATTTTAGAATGAAGGATCAGATAACTCTTATGTTTTGTTCCGAAGATGAACGAAGGTCTTACGGGTTTGGAACGACACGAGGGGGAGTAATTAAAGACAGAATTCTCATTTTGGGGTGAACTAACCCTTTAATGTCCAACTAAAACGTTTCAGAAAAACAGTTCGTGATAACGCTTCGAGAACCTTATTAAAGACCAGACAGCTTTGAACTAACCCTTAATATCACAGAATGTAATTTATGTTTAAAAAAGAGACTAAACGATTTTCAAATCTTTTAATGAACAATATATTAATATTTTTGTGCTAACATTTTAAGAACATTATTAAAAAACAGATTATATTAATGTTACCATGTAACATAGTACAACATAGTACTTGAACTGGATAGAATATATTTACACCTGATACAAAAAAATGGAAACATAAGTACAAAATTCAATTTGTGTAATATATTACCCTTAACTGATTAATTTACACTAAACAAAACTAATATTGCATAACTGAGATACATTATAATCTTGCTAGTTTGAAAACAGCTCAACTTTCACGTTACTCAGTAATTTAGTTACAGTAAGTTAGTAGCATCTGCTTTTATAGTAAAAGCTACTGTTACTTTCTTCACAACATAGGTTACCACAAAGTAAAATGACACGGATTTCACGTAACAGTTCTTTAATATAACTTTTCAAAAGTATTTTTAATATGAATATAAATGTAAAAATATAAATAACTACTATTTACATCACATAGTTTGACACAGAATACAGATTTTGGCATTTGTTGCCTCCAGCTTAAAGAGAAAATGCATTCTGGAGAATGTATGGATGGCGAAAACACGCTCTCGGAACTAGAGAGGTAGATTTACTATTTCTCCTTTCATGATATGAAACAGCAGAACAGTGATTCATTCACGACTCGCTCAGTCACGACACTTTTGCCACGTTGGACATTAAACAAGAACAACACCGCATGGACAGTTCAGTACATTGGGGGTTCAGATGTGGATTTATGTACAACAGAAGACTGCGAGGTGATAAACAAAGCCAAGCACATATACGAGTCCAGTATGTCTGCGATTGTGCAGCCGTGACATTCCACTCACGTATTTTCAATAAAATTGCACAACACTTTTAATGCGTTCACCCTCTATAAATCTCCCTCCTTCCAGCTCTCGTAAAAAGGGCTGAATAAAATCTGAAATCTGGAGGAAATCAAGCGAACAACTACTTCCAGATATGCATGGTAACAATCTGTGAGGAAGGCCAAAAACTGGATCATAAAATAATTATACAATTTATTTACCCTTGACTATCTTTTCAGATATCAAAACATAATATCTTGCACTTGCAAAAATATATAAAAATCCTTTACTTTCAATGATAAAGATTTATATATGTGTTTAGAAACTGCAAGATTTAAAGATGTCTTTTCAAAAAATTTAATTTAAAGATTATATAAATATATATTATAACATCGTACGCTTAAAATAAGATATACATATAATAAATATAGAATAAACTTATTTCAAGATACATTCTTTGCAAAGGCATCTTTAAATCTCACACTATTTTACTTTTTAAGGATTAGGTATTTTCCCTGAAAAAATGTTTTGGGGGAGGCAGCACCATGTTTTCTTGATGACTCCGATCTGAACGTCTGATCTTGATTTGCTCATGTAAACAGCTATCTTGGATTACTCTTTCCATGATACAATCAGATGCTCCATTAGGGTCGGTAACTTACAGTATATCCCTACTGAACTCATCTGGCTCCTTTTCCCACTCAAATATCAACTTCAATCAATCCCCGATTCTAGTCGGTGTTGTTTGTTAAGAGCATTGTGAACAGTGTTGAAAATGCAGTCTGAAACTCTAGATGCCCTCCCTTCGTTGCTTTTCATAGCACGCTGTGGAAAAACACAAGAAGGCAATCTGTTTCTGTAAAGGGACAAAAACCACATTCTGGCGTGAAGCAATTAAACATTCTAAAGGAGGCACAGGCAGCTTTACAGCACATACATCAGTCGACAAAAAGGCACTGTTTATCCATAGCCATGTGGTCAGACGTCACTGTTAGAAATCAATTCCACCTGGACATGCCCCAAGCGCAGGACTGCCGTGTTGCATGCCATGCGCCCATGTTCACTCCAGAAACATGTTTTTAGTTACAAAAACCATAATCTCAAACTTACATCTATTTAATCACAAATGAGATCTCGTTAACATCTTAAAATGTTTCTTCCAGACAGCAATGAGATTAAATGAAGGTCAAATTAAGAAAAAGAGCCAGTAATTTCACACGTGTTTTCTCAAAATGTGCAACCAAAAGTCAGAGATTGCAAAAATAACATGTTTTCTTGCGAGAGAAAATTATTTCAGATATCCAGATTCGTTTTATAACTCTATATGGTAGTTGTTTTTTAACAGTTGTCTGCATTTGTGTCTATTTTTATTTCTTTAATTAAAGTAATTTTAGGAGAAACATCTGAGAACGAAATCTCCTGAGATATGAAAGAGCAATAAAATCTTCCTCAGGGCTCAAACAAGTCCAGTAAGGCGAGCATAGCACATTTGCTAACAGCTAAATGCTTCAAGAACAGCCCTTTTCAAGTACTCCAGGTGGTTAATCCTGTCTCTTTTCTATCTCTCGTGTACAAGGATTCTCAAATCTAATCCTCAACATGGTGGAAACATCTCGATCAATAAGCTTTTAGCAAAGGAAAAGGGTATTAACCTCTGAATTGGTATGGATTTTTGCCCGTCTCCGAAATGTAGTCTTCACACAAAGTTTTCTGAGTGTTAACTGGATTTATGAGACATCTGAAGGCTAAACTTTCCCAAAAAGGAAAATTCTGTCATCATTTCTTCACCCTCAAATTGGTACGACTTCCTTTCTGCCGTGGAACATAAAAGAAGATATTTTGAAAAATGCCAGTTTTTTTTTTTGTTCATGCACAGAACATCTAAATAGTTATTTTGGACCCCACCGAGTTTCAAAATACATTATTTTGTCTTCCTCAGAAGAAAGTCAGTCATACAGACTTGGAACGACACAAGGATGACAGAAGTTTCATTTTTAGCTGACCTGTCCCTTTAATTCATTATATGTTACCCACCCACTGTATCCATAACAAAACGTGCCAAATTCTTCCCAGATCAAGGCAGTGTAAATAAGCAGTATTCCCATTGTGAAAACGGATGTAAGCTCCAGCCTTTGTGGGCTCTGACCAGGTCAAAGTGACGACGTATTCATGTGTTGTTTTTGAGGGCGAGGAGACGTGCTAAAATTGCTGAGTTTGAGCTTTAAAGCTGGCACTGGAAAAGGAAAAGAGAGATGGAGGGGTAAAACATTCTATCACAAGTCCTATCGCTTGCTCAAGGCACTGAAATAAGAACAAAACTTCACTGACACGTTTGACTTCTAGTGCACACTTGTGGCATTTGTGGCACCCCCAACCCCCAGTAATCCTGCTTATCTGTCAGACAGGAAATTAATTTTCTTTTCTGTCTGTCTCAGAAAAAAAAGCTCTTCGGTTCACTTGCCTTTCTCTGAACTGTGTCTGTTATAAAATTCCTCTGCGGTTGTTTTTCCAAATACCGACTGTATGAGGTCCTTGAAGAGTCCTGGATTTACCAGACAGAATCACATACTCACACAAACAATCCAATGCAAAACTCTTTCCACACACTATACACTGTGTAAAACCCCCCCAAAAATTAAGCTCTGGTCTTTGCGTCCTTCATATCAGGTGCTGTACCACTGTCCTAAAAAATTAACGGCTACGATTGACAGAGGGCTGACAGCAAAAGAGGGCGAGCAGGTGTCTTGTCTCTCTAGTCCACCCAGCATACATATTACGCGCACACACACATGCAGACGGACACATTCTCGACCTCTCCAGTCCGTGCTTTCTTCCTATCCTGATCCGCAGCTGCCGGTTCAAGCTAACAGACGCAGGTTCAAGTTCCACTCCGTAAAAAAGCTTGCGCATTGCTACGGTGTCACCGGACGGGCGAATGACGTGCGACAGTGACGGAGGTGAACTTCTCTTTCGTTGTGGTGTCTGGTTGCCATCGCTGGCCCACTTCTTCGGCGTCACAGGAATGCAGGAGACTGACAGCGGCGTTGACGGCAGCAGAGGCTCCGCGAGAGGCTCACGGCTAGTGTTAAGTGTCCTGTGTGTGTGTGTGTGTGCGCAGGAGTGTGTGTCCCTCTCCAGGCTTGTTTTGATACCAGATACCTGCTGAGCGACGGTAAACTGCATGCATGACTCCGGTGAACTCCATGCCAGCCTTGCGCCCCATTTTCCACGGGGTTCTCAGAGAGGAGCTGTCCTTCGCGACTTGTCCACCATAAATAGTGGATGGAGATCTCTGTCTATTATCCGCCACATTCGTTTTATTTTGGGGTGCTCTCACAAGGGACACTGTTCGGAGCTGAAGGAACCCCCATCCTCCTTTTTCCTGCGCTTCTTCTTATGGACCGTCCAGCATGTGGCCGCCATCAGTACCAGGACCAGCCCCACGATCAACAGGATCACAGAAACCACCTTGGTCTGCGGGAGATCGTTGTATGTGTACGTCACCCCGGTTCCAGCCACTCCGATCACCAACGAGATGATCCCAAATGGAAAGATGCAACGGTACCAAGATTTCTCCATCCCTCCCGTGGCTTGTGACAGCCTCTCTAGGGACGACAGCACATCTGGGACTTTGGGTGCTCCTTCTTGTGGCTGGCCTTCCAGGGTTGGGGGCGCCGTTGTCTGCGGTTGGCAAGTTAAGTGCCCCGTGGTGCATCCCATCTTGCGACTGGATGCTGGGAACACAACAATAAAGATGCGCTCAGTATGAGCGAGACGCTCTGGGAGGAAAGGCAATTTGGGTAATGAAACGTGGAGATCCACTCACAATGTCTGTGGGTTTGTCAGTGCCACGGCTCTCTGTCTCTCCAGCCCACAGCAGCACGTTGAACACTCGAGCAGACAGAATGAGCACTGCTATATATGTGGCCAGAAGGAGGGGTGGAGTCGAGCAGCAGAGGGGGCAGCCTGGATCTCCTGATTGGTTGCAGCTGCACTCTGACGTAAAATGCCATAGTATGAGACTGGGCAGCAGAGAGCAAACAGGAAGGAGGTGGGGGAGGAGGGGTGGAGTTAACCATTCAAGCACCGTTCACTAAAATCCACCCACTCCTTTTCTGTTCTCCTGCTTGTAAGATAATGAGTGCATGCATCCTTTAGAGGGGATGCCAGGATGGGAACTGGACTATTTTAGTGCTCATTAAATAAAGAGATTGCCAGATTATTTTAATCAATAACGCAGCCACGGGAGCATGTGGTGCAGCATTTATTCATTCAACCCAACAGCATGGCAAAATGCATGCCGTCAGATAACTGATGAATCCAGAGACTCCGCTCGTGCATGTGCCTGCTGCACACCCACGCACTTTTGGCATCCCACGTTGCACTAACACAAAACACTGCCAAACGCTTGATAAGCAGCCTCTGAGTGGATGTCCATTTTTAATCCTATCGAGTCCTGTCCCTGTCACGAATTGTGCTCTGGAGGAAAAATCAATTAGAGGGAGAGCAAGAGAGAGAGAGAGAGAGAGAGAGAGAGAGAGAGAGAGAGAGAGAGAGAGAGAGAGAGAGAGAGATCCTACGCGTTCATGCCAATACCGATGTAATTGATCACTCAGTCTCATCTATCACGTGAAATAATTTCTCCATTTACAATGAGGCAGTATTAAACAATGAGGTGTGAGGATTTGTGATTATTTCAATAGGTGATGAAAACAAAGGAAGAACCACACATGTCAAACACTCCTCCTCGGGTAACTTTGCAAATAGGATTTTTTTAAACCAATTCATTGTAAATGGCCGTAATACCAATACAGAAGGCTTTCAAGGGGAACTAATGCGTCCATCCACACTAAGAGTAAAAATTAAGCACAACATGATAAAATCAGCCAATCACAATGTACTTAAGCAGGATTTAGGATTCACTGTGGGTGCAAACCCTGCATGACTCCACATAAATCAAAACCAGGTGACTGGAAAGTTTCGGGTTTGGACAGAAACTCAGATTAACATAGAAATGCATAATGTTTCACTTTATTTCACTGTGCCTGGTTATTGTTCCTGTAGTCTCAGCCTCAGACGCCACGCCCACGGACTATTGGCTAAACGTCTGATGCATATGGTACACTTATCTGGAAACACTTCAGGAGTGTCGAACTCATCGTCGGATTGGTTGAATTATACAGGATTTCCGAGAGACGCGTTCTTTAAAATTCCACCTGGAAACAAAGATGCCGTGGCGCCAAAACCCCTCACGAAATAAGAAAAGCCATCGTGTTTACAAATGTGACGGCGAACGCTTATCAGGTTCAACTAAACTATGGATTTTCAAAAGTATGTGAAATATTTAAAGTACGCGGCATAGAATCTTTAAAATAAATCAGAGAGTTTCACAAACCGGTCTGTTATTGTGGCGAAATTTTCACGCCCCGAAACATGATGCTGAACAAAACAAACTGTGATTGGTTGTTTGACATGTCAGTCAAACAGCCTCATGGGCGGGCCTTGGCCAATGAACGCGGCCATCTATTCCAGACCTTCAGCCGTCAGTCTGAAGGTCTGACTATGTTAGACTATTGTTCCTGTGACTCAAACTGAAGAGCATGGTGTTCAAAAACATGGTCAAGGGTTTGAACAGGATGGTTGCGCAAAATTCCAAACTCGACTGAATTCCAAAACTGCCTCTCTTTCAGCTTATGAGTTGGAATTTAAGTTGATTAGATGCAACACATTTTGAGATTGTGAAATCTGAAATTAAATCTATCTAAATTACAGTGAAATTATTTCAATTAATTTTAATTCTACTTCCTTACATTAAACCTGGATTGGAGTTCTGCATCCTGTTTGCTACCCTCAAATCAAATGCAGGAGTTTATTTAGAATTTGGAATGCACAGAACGCACAACCCTGATAGAAATGAGCAGCAGCACGCAAGGCATATATTGTGTATATTACAGCTGTGCATCATATCTTCATCCATTCTCAATATAGCACAGTCTTTCGCCTTATTGATTAAATAAGGCTTAAGGGATCAATCATCGATCACTATGTCTTTGTTAATCAGACATTACTGATGCTGTCTGCTGCCAAAAAACCCATCCATTCTGCTCATGCCAACAATTAAAGACTACAAAGCCTGAAAAGACCATAACGACGGTTTATGAAAGCCTTTGTCAAATACACTCAAAATGAGTTCAAGGAATAAGCAATGGACCCAAGCCTGTCCTTCATACACAGCCAAGTATTATGTCTAATAAGACTCTGATATTCATAATAAGTAGTCCCTGCTCAGTTTATCCGACTGGCCAAATGAGTGGGGTGAAACCAATTGAGGAGCATAAAACTTATGTCTGGTGTCTCAATACTCGCTAATGTAGCCCCACACCAGCAAGGACATACTGTAGGGAGAAATCAAGACATAGGAGAGAAAGACACAGACTGGGTGGGAAAGATAGTTAATACAGAGGGGGGTGGCGAATGAGTGAGACAAACGGACAGAAAGTGAAGAACTGCATTCAGTAAGGTTTTTCCTGCTGAGGTGTTAATTTACTTCTCTGCTAGTACTGTTGGTTTATGTCATAAGATGAAATCATCTGCTGATGAATAACTGTAATTGTGCCGCAGACTATTTCTGCGCAATAAGGTATGTAAATGAATGGGGAACCCATTTGCTGTAACATACTCACTGTCTCTTACGTCACAACTCCGGAGAGTTGCTAGAGATGAGTCTGGGACTGTAATCGAAGACTTTCAGTCACGTATTAAGGCCTCCTTGAGCAGTTCCTCCACCTAAAAGTACACATTTTTAAAACTTATATTATGAATAATTAATACCAGTACACTAAAATAAAGCTTTGCCTCCAGCTCTCATCTTAAGCAAAGTATTAAGGTCTATCCTGTTCGTATTTACAAAATTATTGATGGAAATCAACAGTGTGCAACATAGACTTCAAGTTGAAAATGTCAAAATATTCTTACAATACCATCTTCTACAGGATGATTGTCTCAAGATGTCCACAAGATCCAGGGAAGACACATAAAAAGTACAAAGCCCTTTGAACATGAAGATTGGTCTCCATGCGTGGACGGGGCAATAATGATTATTATATGACTTCATTGTTCCTTTTCCTGCACATTAGTGATGTTTTTCCCAGGAAGAGTCAATGGTATTCCTGGGAAGCTTGGGATGAATGTTATTACTGGACTTACAGGGAACAGACTCTGTAAATCTTGGGAATTCAATGCTCTGACATTTCAATGATCCCAAACAGCTCACGCACAACCTTTTCCTTTTTTGACAACACTATTTATTCTGCTCTGTTCATTATTATTCCTTCTTTTTTCAAAGCATTGTACGACGAGGAAGACCCCTGGGGCTCCGCTGAATGAAGACTTGTGTGAATAAGAGAGCAGAAAATATTTTGACAAGGTTTGAGGAAAAAAACAGCAGAATGTCGGAAAGGCAAATGTGATGCTCGGAAATGCTTTAAAGTCAAGAGCTGATAAGCCCTTCACTGCAATATGGGTTCAAGAGCTGAAAGTCATGCATTTGTAATACTTCTTGACTCATATGCTGCAAATTATATTTTGAATATCTTTCTTTTTCCTGAGGTCAGGGTGAATGACTGAGCTTTTGTCAATGAAATAATGATGAAAAAAGCATTTCAATTGTATTAAATAAAACCTATATATATAAAATATATATTTACAAAATAAAGATTTATTTATCTGTTGTTTGTCTCAATTA
Organism: Oxygymnocypris stewartii; assembly: GCA_003573665.1. NCBI lineage: Eukaryota > Metazoa > Chordata > Actinopteri > Cypriniformes > Cyprinidae > Oxygymnocypris > Oxygymnocypris stewartii. The sequence continues at coordinate 8,378 of QVTF01025175.1, read as the reverse complement.
TTGCTCCTTGTTTATTTTTATAATTTGTGTTAATTTATTTTATGTTTTTCCTGGAGGTTGTGTCTTACACTATTAGATATTCGCTCCCGTTTTGTGTTGCACAATAAAATAATTAAATATAATATAAAAACATTTTTTTAAATAATATAAATCAGCAATCAGAGCATTGATCTAAAATAAAAGCAGCGAGGATCTCAAACAGGTTGACAGCATTTGAATAGAACAATTTACACTAAACACCACCAGTGAAACTTAAACTAAATAAACTTCACTCAGTGTTACATTATTTTGTACAGTAATTGTATTTAATATTACAACATTATTATGTATATTCCCATATTCAAATAAAATGAAATAAAATCCTGTGTAGGTGACTTGTAGGGACTTTTTGAAGTGGCTAATTTAAATAAAATAATACTACTAATAAAAATGTATTTATATAATTTAATATAAAATGTACATTATATATACATATACACACACACATACATACACACACACACACACACACACACAGAATAAAAAAAATAATATATCATAATTATTTTTTTGAAAACAGTGTTACTCATATCAATCAGTGACGTCAAACAATAGGCCTCATTTACTTTTATTATGTGTGAAATGTAAAAAGAGCAGGAGGTTCTGCCTCACATTTCCTTCTGTGTTCTGTGGAAGAATGAAAGATGGTGTGCAGATGACAGTCTGAGTGAACTTAAACCCCAATGGCTTTGTTCCAAATCCAAACCCTTGAGAGTCTATAGAGGCAGCATCCAAATAATATGTAACTTCACAAATAACTGATTTGATACGCAATACACAGGTAGCGGCTCAAACAATATCACTTAGCATGAGAGGATCAACCACAGTCTTTTTTAAGAGAAGTCAGTTAACCAGTGGCCATATTGACATCACCTCCAGGCAGCTGTTTTGGTTTCATATCAACACTAACTAACATAAACTGTCTAGTAAGTGTTGTTTCTTCCATTAAAATAGCAGTTAGTTCATAGACTAGTCAGGTATTCTCACTATATCATATACTACCATAAAAGCCAGATGCATCAAATACTGTATGATACTCAAAAACACACGCAAACTTTCTGTAAATCTAAGAAAAAAGCAGCAGATTGGGCGGCTTTAAATTGATTTTTTGTCTACCCGCCCAATGCGTTATTCTACCATCAAAAGAAGCCCAATTGGGCGGCAACACTGCTGTCTGATCTGTTTATCAGACAAAATGGCAGATTCTACGTTATGATTGGTCAGATCGTCTGTCAATCAAACTCCCTGCGAAGAGTCAAATTAAATATTCCATTTAAAAATATATATATAATTTCTAACAATAATAATTACAACTTTTCAACATTTGACTCACTTTTGTCAACCATCCATATTGTCTTTAACAATTAGGTTCTTTTTTATTTTAAATGCATTTCTGCGCATGTCTCAAATTAAAGATGTTATTGTACGTGAGTGTATTTATTAGGGGTGGGCATAGATTAATTTTTTTAATCTAGATTAATCTAGATTAATTTTGGAATTAATCTAGATTAATCTAGATTAAAATGGCTCATTTGAATTCTGCCGAAGGCATTCAGAATATGTGTGCTACCCAAATAATGGCTAAAAGTAAGTCTTTGAGAACGGGTTTCTCAAGCCAGGTGGCGCATTAGATCAGGGGCTAATCTCCTGTTTCCAAAATGCATCACAAACTGCTTGAGAAAGCTGTTCTACTATGATAATTGGTGATGAAAATAAACTATGTTCAATAAGATGTACTTGTGTTTACTAACTGTTTATTCAGTTAAACATGAATTTTGAACTGTAGGCCTACATAAGAGGTCGTGATGAACGGTTTACAGTTTCCATTGGGAAGCTTCTTAAAAATAAATTTTCCCTGAAGCAAACCCGGCGGCTTCATAGCTGCATCCATGTTAGCACGTCACGTCTGATGTGGTAATTTCACAGTAACGTTAGGCATACACACAGGTTCGAAGCAGAGGGTGACACGGGAGTGAATTCTCAAGTTCACATGAGACCTAAAGCGCATCCTGTTTGCTTAAAAGCGCAACGTTTCGTTGTTATTCTGAGTTATTCATCTGTATGACCAAAAATGACGAAGATTTTAAGAGCAAGTGAGCGCACCGGAGCCTGTCCTGCGCAAACGCGCTTCCACACAAACACTTCAATAGCGCACGTTTCTCTAGGTTAACATCATATTGAGCGGCCATGTAAAGTTTCTACTACATACATCTTTCAGATGAAAAGCCATATTTGAGGTTGATGAATGATAGCTGAGCGTTTGGATGTCCTGTCTGATTGTATTACCACATAGACCAGCCGTTAACAATCTGTCCATCACGGACTGCGAGCCTCTAGTTCGAAGACTCGTTCTCGCCCCCTACAGTGCAATTCGTCTAGGTATACATCCGCGCTAAAATATCAGGGTGAAAGTCTTCATAGCTTGCGTAGTATAGACCCAGCTCCCAACCCAACTTTGAGAATAGATTAACGGCGATATTTTTTTTATCGCCGATAAGGGTCTCGCGTTAACGCAGCACGTTAACGCCGATAACGGCCCACCACTAGTATTTATATCTATTTAAATATGTATGTATATGTGTGCATGGATGTATGGATGTGTATGCATATGTATATCTTAAGAATTTTTAGCTTTAATATGCTTGATTTTGTTTTCATATTTGTTTTTATTTTTCTCTGTTTACTTGCAATTTTATTTGTACTTTTTCTCATGATGGGAGCATCAGTCTGTTGAACGTGTTCCCGGGTGAGTCGGTGACATCAGCGTGGAGTGGGCGGGGGCTGGAGGTGGACGCCCACCCACAGCCCGCTGTGTGAACCCAGCGCCACCTGTCTCCCAGTCTGGAACAGCTTGTGCCTCCTGTCTGTGAGCTACCGTCCCCACACTGGCCCCGTGGAGCCTCTCCATCGCTCGTTTTCACACACTCTGCTTGAATATGACATAAATAAAACAATATAGCACTCTAAAATGAGGTTTAGACCATTATGAACATCCTGAACATGCATACCTCACCGCAGGCGATCCACGTAGATGGTCTACCGATCGGTCTCGGCGAGTTGGCAGAGGCGGCCGTGACAGCTTTGTGCTCCTCGGCCTGTGTGAAAACCATGTGGGACTCTAAAAGTGAGATGAAATCAATGAGAAGTACCTCCTTTGTTCTCCTCTTGTGAGGAGGTTTGAACAGTCAGAGATGAACTACCAACCAACCCAACCACACAAACAATGGCCTTTTACATAGTCAACATATCAGGGGGAAAAGTAACTCTCACTGTGACTGATGCAGCTCGTCTGACATCATTTCAAACTTTGATATTCATGCTCTCATCACAAGGTTTTTTTACATAACTTCATACTCACTTTGTTTAGAAAAGCAGCTGTTTTGTGGTGTCTGACTGAGTCTGTACTCTTAAAAACTCTTGGTTGGTATATAACATCCGTTTGAAATGAAATCAGTCCTACATTTAGGGTTCCCACATGTTTTTAGACTTAATGAATGTTCTTTTTAATATACATATTTACATACATTTATATATAAAGCAATTTTAGTTTGCATTTCAAGCCATTTTGGAGCCAACCTTAACTAGAACAATTAATATTTACTACATACATTTCCATGACTTGAAAATTACTTATTTATTTTAAATAAGTACGACTTATTTTATAAAAAAAAAAAAACAACAATCCATGACTTTTCATGAAATTACAACTGGAGGAAATATATAAATAAATAAACAAATTTTTTCTATGAATGTGGAAACCCATATCCATAATTAATGCGCATTACAAATATTACATTTTATGCTGATTTTGAGTTATATGAAGATGGCTTGAGTCTTAAAAAATAAAATTATCATAATAAATTTGGTCAAAATTGGACACATGGTCCAGGTGGAGTTTGAAAAAGTAGGTTTTCGTCTCAAACCTCAAATTAAAATAAACATGGAATCTGATTCTTACAAACAATATAAAAAATAATACTAATAAAATAAACACATGGAATATGATTCTTACAAACAGTATTAAAATACAAATATAATAAAAAGAAACATGCAATTTGGTTATTAGAAACAATACTAAAATAAAAAAGTATAACATAAACATGTAATGTGATTGTTAGAAACGATACTAAAATAAAATAAGAGATCACATTAAAACAGATTTTTAGAAACACGTCTCAGTCTGATTGGTCAGATCAGATTTCAAATAGTTTTTCTTGTTTGACTTTCTAACATCATACACAAGGAGCAGTGATAGGATTGATTATGTTCTGAATGGTGAATGAAGTCAGTCACATCATATAACAGCACCGCTGCGAGATGTCATGATGGACGAGCAAAACTACTCTCATAGTCACTATGGCAACTGATGCAGACACACCAGATATTGACTACAATCTGTCTGAGGCAACAGATGCAGTTTCATTCCAGTTCAGGCATTTGATTGTTACATTCAACTCGGAACGATTGAATTTCCTACTTAGGGGAAAATGTGCAGGATCAGCTCTTAAAATCAGATGAGATGGATTTGGACTGAAAGCAGCATAAGTGATTCAATTTCATTATTAAATCTATTCGTCTTCCAAAACATTGGTAATTGCTTGGGGACCAAAAACAAAACAACTCACAACGAGTTTACATCTCACAATCTGTTTTGGCTCGAACAACACATTTTTGTACATACAACATCCTCCAGAGTGTTTAGATGTGCTGAATGTCTTTTAAGACAGACCTTAGTCGGACTCGGGTTAGATGCCAAGCGGATGAAAAGGAGTCTGTGTGGGATAGACTTACAGTCTTCACGTAATATTAGGGCAGTTGTTGGCCTAATGGATAGAGCGTTGGACATGAAACCCGGGGTATAACCCAAGGTTGTGGGTTCGAATCCCGGCTCCGGCAGGAAGTCCACGACTGCTCCCCGGGCGCCGCACAGTCGGCTGCCCACTGCACCAAGTGTATGCACTTGGATGGGTTAAATGCAGAGAACACGTTTCACTCCTCATTATACTCTGTATAATTGTGTATGTGACAAATAAAGCTCATCTGAGCTTAATTTGTTTGTTGTATTCACAACCTACAACTTTCAAAACTGGAGTTTTGTCTAGTGTTTTTTTAAGGAAAGACATTTCATCAACCTAGCAATCGTTTTATGTTGTTAAACAACAGTACAATCCACCGAACACACTGTACTTCTATCCCTCACGGCCTCATCTGCATGCCTGTCAAAGATGAAATACGGCGCTATGCTGACTAAAGTCTGTGCTTGAACCAGCAGAACATTTTCAATGCAACAATCCACATAAAACATTGAGCTTTGGCCTCCAAATCTTGTATAATGTACAAGGTTACCAGACTCGACTGTTTGCATAGACGCAAATCCAAACACAGGAACTGCATCAGTAACACCTACAACTCTAGATTCACCCCTAAAAGCGTCACATAGACACTTAGCTCAAATAACACACGTTTATACGTATGACGTGGCTCCAGAGTGTTTAGATGGCATTATACGTAATTCCATTGGTTGTAAACACAACTTTTGTTTGTTTCATAAACTGAGTAACGAGTCTAAATGACTTCTGTCCTAACAGACGTCAGGCCACACATGCTGTCAATAGCGGCTCTGGAAGACATTCAGGACCGCATTAAGCACACATCACCCTCTGCTGGCACGAAAACCACACCACAGGCTTCACATGCTACTCGTATTCAAAGATGCCATGGTTTGGCACATTGAGTAATGAATTCAACACGGAAGAACTCATCAGAGAGCCAAATAACATATGAGGATGGAGGAGGAGCGTGACACGAATGAAATCCTGACTCACGGATCACGATGAGACGTCAGTCGGAAGCTTTATTGTGTTTCTTAGCAGCAGCTGCACTCTCAGTCATGCGCCCGATTGTTAAACATCCGAGCCAAAATGCACACGCCGAACACACTTACAGCTTCTGAGTTCTGGAGAAGTTCGCAGAAAAAACTTCCTGCTGTGCTTCAGGGAATTCAGTCCACTAACCCTGAAATACAGTCTTGTTTTTGCTCAGTCTGACTCCGAATCCAAAATCAGAGATGGGAACTGAACCCCTCCCTCCGCCAAGCAGCGAGTACAAGCCACGCAGAGCACGGCACCGGGTCCAGCGGATCCGGGACCCAGACCTCCAGAAAGACGCAAGGCTATCAGACATCGCCTAAAAACAGAAAACATGGCAACATTTGATTATGCTCAGCTGTATACCTCGATAGCATACAGTGTATGCCACAAGTTATTAAACATGAAATAAATAAACATGGACTGAAATAAAGTAAAACATCTAACAATTTTTTTATTTATTTCAACAAGCAGCTTAGTTAACATTTGTCATTTTAATTTAGTTTAAAAACATTAAGGCCCGGTTTCACAGAGCAAGTGATGCACTAAAAGTCAGTAAGTCAGTGCAAGTGATGTCACTAAGTCACTAAGTCAGTGCAAGTGATGCACTAAAACTGAAGTAAAAAAAGTGTGTATATATATATATAGAATTATAACTAAGATAAATAAGATTCTTCTGATCACCAAGGCTGCATTTCTTTGATCAAAAATACTAAAATAAATACTATTACAACTTAAAATAACTGTTTTCTGTTTGAATATATACTAAAATATAATTTATGATGATCAAAGCTGTATTTTCAACAACATTACTCCAGTCTTCAGTGTCACATGATCCTTCAGAAATCACTCTGTTATGCTGATTTGCTACTCAAGAAAAAAAAATTTAATCATCAATGTTGAAAAAATTGCTTAAATTGCTAAAACTATAACAACACAAATGGATTTATAGCTATTTATAAGGGTTGCAAATCGATTAATCGCATTCAAAATAAAGGTTTATGTTGACATACACACGTGTGTACTGTGTCTATTTATTACGTATATAAACACACACACACAGGTATATACTAAGGAAAATATGCTAGATTTATATATAAAATATTTACATTTATATAAATATAAATGATAAAAGTATAAATATATTTACATTCAAATATATAAAAAATATGTAAATACATATACTGTATATGTATGTGTATCTCAATGTACCCACACAGTACACACACATAATTTGTAAACAATCTTATTTCGAATGTGATTAATTGGGTTAATCGTTTTTGTAGCCCTACTATATAATTTTATCTCAACTTTAATTCTAACAATTTTAGTATTGAATAAGACAGCATGTTCAGGATCCATGCAATGCATTGTGGGACTTGCTAATGAGGGATAAATGCAATGCTGCCTTAAATTCCATCCAAAATAAGGTATCTTACAGCAGAATAATGTTATGACTGCTGCCTAGCTAGTCAGCTCACCAGGGTAAGCTGATGAATATAACAAGAAGAAAAAGCTACTTCCTGAATATAAGAAAGAAAGACAAGTATATTAAACCTGTTGAAGACGAACAGCCTGCTGAAGTTGTTCTACTCTGAGCCTTTGGCTTTCCAGCTCTCTCAGTTCAGCCTCACTGCTGTACGACAGGATGGAGGCAGGCAGGCAGGAACGGATCGGGTCGCCCCATTCACCTCTCCTCCGGACGGGACACAAAGCTCCAGAGATCCTGATATCCCACCTCTCCAGTCTGACAAACACAGGGAACATTTGCATTAGAACTACATCCAGTTTATCACCCCGTATGATCCGGATCAAGCTGTGTAGAACCGCACGGTGAACCAAATTCACCACTGAAACTGCTAAATCGGAATAAGATTCTAATATATTAGAATATTAGTGCCGTCAAATGATTAATCGCTAAATAAAAGTTTTTGTTTATGTCATGTGTGTGTGTGTATAATTATGTGCAAATATAAATACACACACATAAAGTATATATTTTTAAAATATTTACATGTATACATTTATATAATTGATATTATATATAAACATTTAATATACAAATATATCAAATAAATCTGAAATATATAGATGCATGTGTGTATTTATATATACATAATAAGTATACACAGCACACACATATTATGACATAAACAAAAACTTTTATTTGGAATGCAATTAATCGTTTGACAGCACTACAGAATTTTTTACAGAAGACACTTTATCCAAAGCGACTTACATTTTACATGTCAGGCTTTAAATTTTTTTTATCAGTATGTGTGTTTCCCGGGAATCAAACCCACAACCTTTTGCGCTGCTAACGCAATGCTCTACCACTGAGCCACAGAAACACATTTTATTTGTTTTTTTATTTTAACATGTTACAACATACTTTAGAAATGTTTTAAGTATTATAAATAATCTTCTTAATACCAAATGCCAATAATAGGCAGAACATGGAAAATTAGCAAG
>QVTF01025174.1:0-43650 GCA_003573665.1 Oxygymnocypris stewartii | reverse complement strand
TAACTTTGTATAAATACCACTTTCTTAGGCCGCAGAAATACTCATACAGAAATATAGAGATAACAACCATCATAAATATGCACATACGTACGTGAATATGCATAGTTATGAACTCCCTTGATGTCTTTGCAGGGATATTTTGCTGCAAGTAGTATTTGATTTGGCTCATTTTCTGCTCTGTGAGGACAAACAAACCTCTTTCCAATGTGTTAAAGGAAAAGTACACCCCCAGTGAACATGATTTACAAATGGATCCAATGGGTGCCGTCAGAGTGAGAGTCCAAACAGCTGATAAAAAACATAATAATATACAAAACATATAAAACATAATAATCCACACCACTCCAGTCCATCAATTAATGTCTTGTGAAGAGAAAAGATGCATTTTATGAGAAATAAATCCATAACTAAGATGTTTTTAACTTCAAACCATTGCTTCCATAATCCATAATAATTGGTCCTCCAGTTTAAATTATTTCTTGTCTGAATCAGGAGAACATTTTGCACAGATTAAGCACAATTTACAGTCCAAAACGTGGGTGGATTTTGATGTGAGAGTGGACTTTTCCAATTATTATGGACTCATTATGGATTATGGACTTCTGATTATGGACCAGATGCAAAGTAAAAAAACATCTTAATGTTGGATTTGTTTCTTAAAAACAGTTTTTTTCTCTTCACAAGAGATAAAATGATGTTTTTATCAGCTGTTTGGACTCTCGTTCTGACGGCACCCATTCACTGCGAGCATCCATTCCTGAGCAAGTGATGTAATGCTGCATTTCTCCAAATTTGATGAAGAATCAAACTCTTCTACATCGTGCACAGACTGAGAATGAGTACTTTTTTCCAGCAAATGTTCATCAACACATTGGTGAGAGGTTTGTTTGTCCTCGTGGTACCTCACAGAAACGAGAAAAACTAGCAGGAAGACTCTGTCCTATTTCTATGTGCTGAAAGATTTAAAACGGCTGAATTGTTTATGCTTGACATAATACAGTATCTATTTACCTAAATGATGCCAGAACAGTATTGTCTTGTTGCATAACCACTAGATACTGTCTAAAGAAACCATAACAGTGATGCTTGATTTTAAAAACACCATTAATACGAAGTAAAACTAGTTTAACCGTATAAAGCCAACTGTATATTGATACACACATTATTAAGGCCTCTTAAACCATTGACAATCAAATATGATATACTCAGACATAACAAAGTTTTTTCTGGTTAGGTCTAAAGTTCAGTACATTCTTCCACTGTTATTTCATGTCAGGGTTAATCCCCTCAGCGTTGCACATAAGGGCGGACAGATGGAGATAGACGAGTCCCATATCATGTCTACGGGTGACACCTCATCTCCTCTCAGCATATCTGAGCATCATCTCATACACTCTAATTCATGACTGACTCGATCTTACCACAACAAGATCATATCTATCTCTATCAGATGTTAAACACGTACACATTTCAGGTTTATAGCTAAACAGTGGTGATCTACAGTAACGACTGTCATCCAGCAGGTCAGACTAGTTCAGTAAGTCATCTAGCTGTCATGTTTTCCTCCTGGTAAACCGTCACACCTCATGGTCACACACTGAACAGGCGAAACCGCGTGTGAATGTAAGACACTGACAATATTGACCTCTGAATGATTAACATGCCGTGTGCACGTATCACTGTAATTCACTGTGCTTGTTATTAGTCACTGGTTCTATCAGGACACTTGTTCTCAGAGCGTCCTGGCCAAAGTCATGAGCAAACCTTCTTCCAGTAGTGTTACAATAGAATGTTCGTTCAAAGTTATCTGCTCTTTAACAATGTTCTCAGAACATTACAACGTTCGAAAACTCTAAAAATGTTTTTTTTTTACACTGTTAAATGATAGATTGTTTTTCTGAAAGGTTTTATTAGAACGTTTTTAGAATGTTATACTTGTGCCAGAAAGTTCAGAGAAACATATTTATAAAAGTGAACAAAGCGAACGTTCCCTTAACATTCATATAACGACGATAAACAGTTTTAAACGTTCATTAGAAGCTTAATGCAAGCAAAACATATTCATGTAACATGGTATTGAAAAGGAACTTCAACATATTATCACTATGTGCAAAAAAACATGGTATAAGCATGATTTTAAAGAGTTGTCCCTGCTGAATAAAAGAACACTAGAAACCATCACAGAATGAGTAATGTTTTACTGGTTATAATGGGACTTGAACTGGTTTTACTGGAAACTGTGATGACTCTGTGGGTCACTACTGGGAATTTGTCACCTTCTATGGTGGCTTGTTAAAACCAATAATAACATGTCCTTAAACTAACTACAGGACACATTTTAAATGTTACAGGCTGATGGTTTGTAATGGTATTTGTAGTGGAAACCATTAGAATGATGTGATGGTTTCTAGTGTTTTCTTTAGCAGGATGCAATGTTTGTTGATGTGTTTGTTCCAAAGTGTTCTCGAAGGACGCTCGTGAAAGGACGCATTCACCTGTCTATGAGTGAACGAGAGTTTGAACTCTGTATTAAGTTGGTTTCTCACCGTTGCGTTTGTTCCGGACGCCGCGCGGCGTTAATGGCGCGCGCCCACCGTTCCGCTTCGCGCAGGCTGGCGTCCTCATCGCTTTCCCTCCGTACCGAGCGCGAGGCGAAAGCGCCGCTCGTCCCTCTGCCGCACCGGACCCGAGGCCATCCAGCGGCGCCGGTACGCGTAGAAATACACGCAGAGCTGCGCGCCCTGCTCCTCGCGCTCGCCCCGGTGCGCGCGGCTCCCCAGGCAGTCGCGCAGGTCCAGGTGCTCCGGCGCTGAAGCGCAGCTGATACTCTGGACCGTCAGGCAGCTGTCCGACAGAGTCAGCGCGACTGTGAGCCGCCCGGTGTCCGTGTCCGTGAACAAACCGTGCATGCGCGCGCCCGCGGCGGGCCGTTCCGCTGACGCGCCGCGTCCGGTTCATCCATCACGCGGCGGGGACGGTGCTGCAGTGAGTGCGTGGTTGTGCGGAACGCGTCGTTAACACATGTTGTGCGTGTGTGTGTGAGAGGTAGAGAGAGAGAGTTCATATCTCTCCCTAGTGACGGAAGAGCGCGCATGACATTAAACATGTTGAGGCAAAGGGCGTGACTCTCAGGACAGGACACTCCTGAGACCTGATTAACAAAAGCTTGTGTGAGGACTGTGCTCTCCGAAGTACTTCAATGTGTGAATTAATGAAACACTTTTACCGTGGTACATAAAAAAAAGATTATTATCGATAACTAAACAAACAAACAAAAAACGTGAAAAATTTGACTTGAAATAAACATTGACTGAAATAAAATAAATAAAAAACTAAATAAATATATTTTTTTTTCTTCCTAAAATTAAAATAAATTACAAAAAAATTATAAATATAATGTAATTGTCCACCTAGTAGATTGTGTTTTATTGACATCTTACTCCCCAACCCTAAACCTACCCCTTACAATAATGCAAAATAGTAAATATTGTTGTGCAGTGTGAAAATATTGCGCTATATTGATGTAAACATGCCCAATACCCGCAGCTGTATGCCTTCTAGCCTTAACCCAGAACAATAGATGTTGACGGGACGTGTGAGGCAATTAAAAGATACCTGCAACTCTAGTTTACACCAGTATAAAGACACTCAATCACTCATTACGATCGGAGAGGAAAGCGCAGGACCTAGGGTCAAGTTTCTAGTGCGCATGTGTCGAGCGCCAACGTGCATGCATGCTATCTATCAAATTAAGTATATTTTCAAAGGCTGTGTGTAAAAAATAAAACAAGTACTCTTCGGCTCAACTCAAAAAATAAAAATCGTATCTCAATATAATGTAGTCGAGCACACAGTGAAACTAAATATAGCTACAACATACAAAGAGAAAGAGAAACAAATTATAAACTGATAACATTTACCTGAAATACTCCCACTCTCAGTTCAAATATTCTGTTATTATGCAGTTGACTTATCTTAATACCCTTGCAATTTTATTGTGTTAACTTGTTAACCAGTAACGTTATAGCCTACTAAACGGCTCGTGGTGAAATCAAGCATTGGTGAGACTGATTAATTCACCTTCCCTTGGGGTTAGAGGTCATTTCCAAACACTTGTTTTGTTCACGTCATTCTGATTCTTGATGTTGCAGACTGCTCATATTTGTCGGCATATTATCACGGATTATATTTACCATAGAACCCATGCTTTGGATAGAAAATGTGGTCTATATGTGCATCAAAACATGTGTGTTTCTCACATAACATTACATTAGATTTAGACATAATTAGTTTTTTTACAAACGAGGTATGTTTATTATGATTACCCATTATATGCAATTATATGACTTTTTAATTATAAAAAAACATTTATTTAGTTGTTGTTTTGATGACTTTTATTGTGTAAATCTAAACAGGTGGTGAAAACATCTGCAGTGGATGAATAAATCACAATTTTCACATATATTTAAAATTTATAATTACAACTACGTTGCAATAATGTGATTTAGTGTTTTTTTAATGTTCAATTAATTATTTGTAAATTTTGAAATACCTTTATTTTGTAAAGTGCTTCACTTTCCCAGCACGCATTGCGGTTTCGACATGGCGCCAAACTCGTTGATACTGCCTTTGTAGGGCACTTGGAAAGAGAACAGTAATGAAAGCTAAAGCTACACTAATCCTACAGCGTGTGGGATAATTCCAAACAATATACGTGTCTTAATACGTGAGCTCCAAGTGACCATTATTTCGAACGCTACATATTTGAACCCTCCAAAGCTCACCTTCGAAGGGAACAGGGCACAGGGAGGATCAACACCGAATGGAACGCGCCCCTGGTCACGTGGTTCTCGAGGCTCCAGCGCTATAAAAGCGGACGCTCCCTGCTCCTCGCTCTCTTTCCCTCTTCAGCTCGTGCGTGCTCGCGCTTCCTCAGACACAGAGGGCAGATCAGCTCAATTAAAGCATGTTCATAATGAAGTACACGCGAGGATCCGATCACAACGCACCCAGACCACCGTGATACATGTAAGTCTGTCGTTCAAAGCTGCTTTTATTAACGTTACGCTGATTTTGAGCACAGTAATGGCGTTTAGTGTTAAACAGGGTTCCGTCGTCTTTCTGCAGGCTGGATTAAACATGACTTGATCATGATTATCTGCTGGCTGGCTCACTGCGTGATAATTAAACGCAGGTTTATGAAAATGGTGAGTACATTTATTTAGCCATTGCATCACGATCTTTAAAGGATAAACTTGGGTAGTTAGATATTTAACTTGGTAAAGTGGTTACTGATATACTCGAATGCACGAGGACGTGCTCGTGGAGCTGTGTCTGTGATGAAACTGGAAGTGCCGTCTGATGCGATAACTGACGAGGGCGAATCTAATCTCTGAGACACCACGTGCACGACATGAAGTGCACGCTGCTCTGGACACAGATATCTGATCTCATCTTTCTGAGACACCACGTGCACGCATGAAGTGCACGCTGCTCTGGACACCGATATCTGATCTCATCTTTCTGAGACCCCACGTGCACGCATGAAGCGCACGCTGCTCTGGACACCGATATCTGATCATGATCTTTCTCTCAGCAGGTGAAACTTCGCTTCTAAACGATGATTCAGCACTGATCAGGTACATATTTTGTTCGTGCATGTTTGTCCGCATCATCCTGAGATGCGCGTGCTCGACTGAATCCGCTTCTGTGACCCGTGACCAAACCCATCTGATGCATGCTTTCTCTGTACAGAGGGACCATGAAGTGCCCTGATTCAGATGGATGCGGAGCTGTATGTAGAAGTATGTTATTATAAATTCATGCTTTTAAAAGGTGCATTTTTTTTTTTGTCAGAATAGTCTCTTATAAGAAACAACCTGACCCGAGATCAGTTTAGACCGTTATTCATTCAAGCCTGTGATGAAAGAAGTTATCCCTGTCTGAAAAACATGTTGAGTTTTTGGTAACCTGAGGCTTGTTCAATAATATTTCCTTTTCTTTTTACTCTAAAAATATATTTTTTTAACTCCAGTAACTCTTTTTATTTTTGCAGGTACGCTCTATGGTGACTGTGAAAGTTGGGGATTGACGTCAAACCGTGGAACCTCTTTTTACATTGTTTATTTTCAAATAAATCATATCAAAACAATTCCCGTCTCTGTGTGGTCACGTGCTGAATGCGGAGCGGTGTGAGGTTTTCAGCGTGTCCAGGAAGTACTGCTCCTCCTGCAGGAAGTCTCTGTCCTGTAGAGAAGGAGCAGAATGCATTGGTAAGGCTGGGATCTCGCCGGTTTAGGGGATTTATGCATTTAGCAGATGCTTCTATCCAACACATGTTTGTCAGCTCTATTGATGCAATAATGGCCAAGCACGTCATGATTTTCGTGGATTTAATTGGAGTCTTGGTACACTTCATCTGATATTTAACGTTTTTTCTCTCCATAATTTGGCCTAGAATAGTTTTTGACTGGAGTCATAATAGAAAAACTTAAATATTATAATCAATACCAATCTTTTAATTGTCAAAAGGTGTTGTTTGTAGTGCAGCACTATGTACTGCCTTCTGTTCATCTTTTTAATATTTAAAATAAAAATAGTTAATTGATCCTAAAATCACTAGCTGTGCTGTATTCTGCATATGAACTGCAAACTGCCCATTACCACACATCTAAAGCTTGGAGAATTATGGGTGAAAGTGCGGTCACATGATTTTTCGCAGGTAATCTCCAGTCATTCTGATAGGAATCTGGTGTGAGGGTGTTCAGGTGGGACACATGATTGGAGGGAGTCATGTTAATATGAGTGCACTGCAGGATGGATTCTGATTGGCTGTCAATGTTTTTATCGTTCATCAGCCAGAAAATCATTTCAAAAGTGAACCGAATATAGTTCCTCCGTGCCATTTAATCTCAGACTGCAGAGGGCGTGTGATAAACCTCATCGGTGTGTCATGGTTCACAGATCTACTAAAGATGGACATTTTTAGTTTAGTGGAGAGTTTGTTGAGGTCATTCGATACTCAACAGTTTGTAACAACATCTCTAGTTGACTACATTTATGTTTAAGCGGATTGTAAATGTCATTTAAACTGGACTGACTGCATCATTTTATGATATAATATTTGGCTTTTGGATTTTTATTAGATTATTGGCTTTAACATCGATGGGAAATATGGTGAGATCTCATGTATATATTTGATTGTGCTTGCCCAACTGAATATTTTTTTTTTCAAATCATTCAAAACTGATCCGTTCTTTCAATATTATTCTAATTTTATTATTTATAAAGTTATTTATTTGAATATTCACATTAGATTTTTTTTATTATTTGTATTGTTTGACTGGGGTTCAGGAACTTTGTCTTTTTAAAAATTATTGTTTGTTTATACATTTAATTATTCACTTAATCATATATATATATATATATATATGCATATAATATACTCAAGCTTATTTTGCACTTAATGAGTTTTCGGCTCCAAAATAAAGAGGAAATATCAGAACTTATTATTTATTTTGCACTGCATATTGAACTATTTGCTTTTTGAGACTAAATTGTTGCTATTTTAATTTTTGACTAGAGTAGTTCACTAACATTTGTTTATTTTGGCATTTATATGAGGAGTATTCTAGTTGAATTAATCATTTAATATATTAATAAAATAAACCAGTGAGCTCTTTTATTGACATGTACCGTTGAATTGATGGCTTTAATATCAATAGGAAATAGAGAGAGATCCTTTCATGCAGGTATATATATTCATTTATTGGCATGCATATTGGAATATTAGTTTTTGCTGAATTCTTGCATTGGTATTGTTCACTGGAGCTGTTCAGAAACTTGGCTTTACTTTGGCATTTATGTGAGGATTGTTCGGGTTTGTTTACATAGTGATACTTTTCCCTTTGAAGTATTTGTTCATTCATTTTTGCACATGTCAATATTTCTTTAGTTTTTGCTTAATTGAACTTTAGCTTTGTATTTTTGGGATATGTGTTGAGATTCATTTATTGGATTTTGCGGTCTCTTTTTTAACGAGGAGTGCTTTGCTGTGGTCATATGAATGGTTACAGTCCTCCGTAATGGACATCACTGGGTCATTTGCGTTTCTGTACCTTCTCAGCGGTGTGTTTGATGAGGGCGAGCCGGGCGTGTAGTTCAGCGGGCAGCGGGTTCACAGCGGGGGTCAGGTGTGTGCTGGCCAATGCTGGAGAGAAATCTGACACACACACACACACACATGATTGACTGTAGGACACACACACACACACGTGATTGACTGTAGGACACACACACACACACACACACACGTGATTGACTGTAGGACACACACACACACACGTGATTGACTGTAGGACACACACACACACACACGTGATTGACTGTAGGACACACACACACACGTGATTGACTGTAGGACACACACACACACACACGTGATTGACTGTAGGACACACATACACACATGATTGACTGTAGGACACACACACACACACGTGATTGACTGTAGGACACACACACACGTGATTGACTGTAGGACACACACACGTGATTGACTGTAGGACACACACACACACACACACACACACGTGATTGACTGTAGGACACACACACCACACACACACACACGTGATTGACTGTAGGACACACACACACACACACACGTGATTGACTGTAGGACACACACACACACACGTGATTGACTGTAGGACACACACACACACACACACACACACGTGATTGACTGTAGGACACACACACACACACGTGATTGACTGTAGGACACACACACACACACACGTGATTGACTGTAGGACACACACACACACGTGATTGACTGTAGGACACACACACACACACACGTGATTGACTGTAGGACACACACACACACACACACACGTGATTGACTGTAGGACACACACACACACACACGTGATTGACTGTAGGACACACACACACATGATTGACTGTAGGACACACACACACACACACGTGATTGACTGTAGGACACACACACACACCACACCTGATTGACTGTAGGACACACACACACACACACACGTGATTGACTGTAGGACACACACACACACACCTGATTGACTGTAGGACACACACACACACACGTGATTGACTGTAGGACACACACACACACGAGATTGACTGTAGGACACACACACCTGATTGACTGTAGGACACACACACACCTGATTGACTGTAGGACACACACACCTGATTGAAGGACACACACACCTGATTGACTGTAGGACACACACACACACCTGATTGACTGTAGGACACACACACACACGAGATTGACTGTAGGACACACACACACACCTGATTGACTGTAGGACACACACACACACACGTGATTGACTGTAGGACACACACGTGATTGACTGTAGGACACACACGTGATTGACTGTAGGACACACACGTGATTGACTGTAGGACACACACACACACACACACACACACGTGATTGACTGTAGGACACACACACACACGTGATTGACTGTAGGACACACACGTGATTGACTGTAGGACACACACACCTGCAGTGAGTCTGAATGAACAGATTACCTGTGATGAGAGGCGCTGATGTCTCCGGATGGACGGGAAGAGTGCGTCTCAGTCGCTCCATGTCTCTTTGATGATCTGTCATCCTCATACGCTCCTGCAGGTCACATGATCAGTTACACGGCCATGAGGAACTAGATGATCATTAGTTCAGCTGTTTTTAATAGAGTACAGCTTTACCAGTACCACGCTACATCTCATCAAACGGTGGTGTAGAATCACAGAACTGTAGTCTTCAGTCAAACAGGCTCTAAATATGCTCTCATAGACTGGGTGTAGTTTTGGGAAGTAATGAATCAGTTTGTTTGCACAGTCCATTTGAATCAATAATAATGTTTAAATGGCTCACTTATTCATATTTTTTTTAGATATGATTATTCTGACCTGTACTTATCAAAATACATTAAAGAAAAAAAATGATCAAAATTTATTATATTTTAAATAACTAAAAATGTCTTGCTGATTAATGGGTAAGAGCTAGTGGTTTAAAGGATAGTGGCAAATATTTGTGAATATTTCAAATAAAACATTCAAGCATACGCAAGAAATGTACAGAAATGTTTTGATGCTTGAACCCCCTTTTATGGGTTTGACCTATATATCATTTACATGCATTTATTTTAAAGTAATTTTGTGACATTGGTTGTGGTCAGTCATGAGTGTGTGTGAGAGTGTGTGCGAGCATGTGTGTATGCATGTGAGCATGAGTGTGTGTGTGTGTGAGTGAGACCTGCTGTAGGCTGTGAGCCTGTTGTCGTAGCATCTCTCCATCTGCATGTGAGCGTGTGTGTGCATGTGTGTGATACCTGCTGTATGCTGTGATCCTGTTGTCGTAGTCTCTCCATCTGCGTGTGTGTGTGTGAGAGAGCGTGTGTGTGTGTGTGTGGACGTGTGTGTGTGAGTGAGCGTGTGTGCGCGTGTGTGTGAGCATGTGCTTGTTAGCGCGTGTGTGTGTGCATGTGTGTGATACCTGCTGTATGCTGTGATCCTGTTGTCGTAGTCTCTCCATCTGCGTGTGTGTGTGTGAGAGAGCGTGTGTGTGTGTGTGGACGTGTGTGTGTGAGTGAGCGTGTGTGCGCGTGTGTGTGAGCATGTGCTTGTTAGCGCGTGTGTGTGTGTGTGCGAGCGTGTGTGTGAGTGTGCGTGTGTGAGTGTGCGTGTGTGTGTGTGTGGACGTGTGTGTGTGTGTGTGTGAGCGTGTGTGTGTGTGCGAGCGTGTGTGCGAGCGTGTGTGTGAGTGTGCGAGCGAGCGTGTGTGGACGTGTGTGTGTGAGTGTGAGAGTGTGCGAGCGAGAGTGTGTGAGCGTGTGCACGTGTGTGTGAGAGACCTGCTGTAGGCTGTGCTCCTGTTGTCGTAGTCTCTCCATCTGCGCGCGTGTGTGTGTGAGTGTGTGGACGTGTGTGTGTGAGTGAGCGTGTGTGTGTGTGTGCGAGCGTGTGTGCGAGCGTGTGTGTGCGAGCGAGAGTGTGTGAGCATGTGTGGATGTGTGTGTGTGAGTGTGCGCGTGTGAGTGTGAGAGTGTGCGAGCGAGTGTGTGAGCATGTGCACGTGTGTGTGAGAGACCTGCTGTAGGCTGTGCTCCTGTTGTCGTAGTCTCTCCATCTACGTGTGTGTGTGAGTGTGCGCGTGTGAGTGTGAGAGTGTGCGAGCGAGAGTGTGCGAGCGTGTGCACATGTGTGTGAGAGACCTGCTGTAGGCTGTGCTCCTGTTGTCGTAGTCTCTCCATCTGCGTGTGTGTGTGAGTGTGTGTGTGTGTGTGAGTGTGAGAGTGTGCGAGCGAGAGTGTGTGAGCGTGTGCACATGTGTGTGAGAGACCTGCTGTAGGCTCTGCTCCTGTTGTCGTAGTCTCTCCATCTGCGTGTGTGTGTGTGTGAGTGTGCGTGTGAGAGTGTGTGAGCGTGTGCACATGTGTGTGAGAGACCTGCTGTAGGCTGTGCTCCTGTTGTCGTAGTCTCTCCATCTGCGTGTGTGTGTGAGTGTGTGTGTGAGTGTGAGTGTGCGTGTGTGAGTGTGAGCGAGCGAGAGTGTGTGAGCGTGTGTGTGTGAGTGAGCGTGTGTGCGAGAGAGTGTGTGAGCGTGTGTGTGTGTGTAAGCATGTGCTTGTTAGCGTGTATGTGAGTGTGAGAGTGTGCGAGCGTGTGAGTGTGTGTGTGTGTGTGTGTGTGTGTGTGTGTGTGTGTGAGTGTGCGTGTGTGTGTGTGTGTGAGAGAGTGTGTGAGCGTGTGCACGCGTGTGTGAGAGACCTGCTGTAGGCTGTGCTCCTGTTGTCGTAGTCTCTCCATCTGCGCGCATGTGTGTGTGTGAGTGTGTGGACGTGTGTGTGTGAGTGAGCGTGTGTGTGTGTGTGTGCGAGCGTGTGTGCGAGCGTGTGTGTGAGTGTGCGAGCGAGAGTGTGTGAGCGTGTGTGGATGTGTGTGTGTGAGTGTGCGCGTGTGAGCATGTGCACGTGTGTGTGAGAGACCTGCTGTAGGCTGTGCTCCTGTTGTCGTAGTCTCTCCATCTACGTGTGTGTGTGAGTGTGCGCGTGTGAGTGTGTGTGTGGACGTGTGTGTGTGAGTGAGCGTGTGTGCGCGTGTGTGTGAGCATGTGCTTGTTAGCGCGTGCGAGCGTGTGTGCGAGCGTGTGTGTGAGTGTGCGAGCGAGCGTGTGTGGACGTGTGTGTGTGAGTGTGAGAGTGTGCGAGCGAGAGTGTGTGAGCGTGTGCACATGTGTGTGAGAGACCTGCTGTAGGCTGTGCTCCTGTTGTCGTAGTCTCTCCATCTGCATGTGTGTGTGAGTGTGTGTGTGAGTGTGAGTGTGCGTGTGTGAGTGTGAGCGAGCGAGAGTGTGTGAGCGTGTGTGTGTGAGTGAGCGTGTGTGCGAGAGAGTGTGTGAGCGTGTGTGTGAGTGTGTAAGCATGTGCTTGTTAGCGTGTATGTGAGTGTGAGAGTGTGTGAGTGTGTGTGTGTGTGTGAGTGTGTGTGTGTGTGTGAGTGTGCGTGTGTGTGTGTGTGTGTGTGAGAGAGTGTGTGAGCGTGTGCACGCGTGTGTGAGAGACCTGCTGTAGGCTGTGCTCCTGTTGTCGTAGTCTCTCCATCTGCACGCGTGTGTGTGTGTGTGAGTGTGTGGACGTGTGTGTGTGAGTGAGCGTGTGTGTGTGTGTGCGAGCGTGTGTGCGAGCGTGTGTGTGAGTGTGCGAGCGAGAGTGTGTGGATGTGTGTGTGTGAGTGTGCGCGTGTGAGTGTGCGAGCGAGTGTGTGAGCATGTGCACGTGTGTGTGAGAGACCTGCTGTAGGCTGTGCTCCTGTTGTCGTAGTCTCTCCATCTACGTGTGTGTGTGAGTGTGCGCGTGTGAGTGTGAGAGTGTGCGAGCGAGAGTGTGCGAGCATGTGCACATGTGTGTGAGAGACCTGCTGTAGGCTGTGCTCCTGTTGTCGTAGTCTCTCCATCTGCGTGTGTGTGTGAGTGTGTGTGTGTGTGTGTGTGTGTGTGTGTGTGTGTGTGAGTGTGAGAGTGTGCGAGCGAGAGTGTGTGAGCGTGTGCACATGTGTGTGAGAGACCTGCTGTAGGCTCTGCTCCTGTTGTCGTAGTCTCTCCATCTGCGTGTGTGTGTGAGTGTGCGTGTGAGAGTGTGCGAGCGAGAGTGTGTGAGTGTCTGCACATGTGTGTGAGAGACCTGCTGTAGGCTCTGCTCCTGTTGTCGTAGTCTCTCCATCTGCGTGTGTGTGTGAGTGTGTGTGTGAGTGTGCGTGTGTGAGTGTGCGTGTGTGAGTGTGAGCGAGCGAGAGTGTGTGAGCGTGTGTGTGTGTGAGTGAGCGTGTGTGCGAGAGAGTGTGTGAGCGTGTGTGTGAGTGTGTGAGCATGTGCTTGTTAGCGTGTATGTGAGTGTGAGAGTGTTCGAGCGAGAGTGTGTGAGCGTGTGCACGTGTGTGTGAGTGTGTGTGTGAGTGTGTGTGTGTGTGTGTGTGAGTGTGTGTGTGCGTGTGTGTGTGTGTGTGAGAGAGTGTGTGAGCGTGTGCACGCGTGTGTGAGAGACCTGCTGTAGGCTGTGCTCCTGTTGTCGTAGTCTCTCCATCTGAGTGTGTGTGTGTGAGTGAGTGTGTGTGTGTGTGTGTGTGTGTGTGTGAGTGTGAGAGTGTGCGAGCGTGTGTGTGAGTGTGCGTGTGAGTGTGCGCGTGTGAGTGTGAGAGTGTGCGAGCGAGAGTGTGTGAGCGTGTGCACGTGTGTGTGTGAGAGACCTGCTGTAGGCTGTGCTCCTGTTGTCGTAGTCTCTCCATCTGTGTGTGTGTGTGTGTGTGTGTGAGTGTGAGAGTGTGCGAGCGAGAGTGTGTGAGCGTGTGCACGTGTGTGTGAGAGACCTGCTGTAGGCTGTGCTCCTGTTGTCGTAGTCTCTCCATCTGCGTGTGGATGTTACGTAGTCGTGTCTGATGTTCGGCCTCCACCTGTCTGGTCTCTCTCAGCGCTCGCTCTCCCTCCTCAAAGCGCTCGGACGCCAGCTGTGACACAGGAACGCTTCAGTGTCACAGGATCAGCGTCACAAACTCACACACACAGATCTGCTCTAGTGTTTTACCTTACTGAAGCTCTCCACCTCCTGCGCTCGTGTCTTGAGTCTCAGAGCCGCGGCGCTCAGTCGGTCTTTCTCAGTGTCCAGCTCCTGTCTCAGTTTCTCCAGACTGTCTCTCTCTCGCAGCAGCGCTTCCTCCTTCTGTTTCAGCTCTCCGGCCCGCAGCTTCAGATCCGCCTGCTCCTGAGTATCACACCAGAAAAACCTGATTGAATCCCAGCACCTTCCTTTCTCTGCTGACCAGAAACACAGTCTGATGAACCTCTCTCATCTGACCGCCTGCAGCTGATTGTATAAACCTCACCTTGTGAAGTCAGTCTTCTTATTTTGAACTAAATCTATTAAAATAAAGCTGAACTTAAACAAAAAACTACTAAAAATGGCAAAAGCACATTATAAAATTACCACAAACTAAATTTAGTTTATGAATAAAATTGAATTTGAATTAAAATGTAGTTTATAAATAATGTAACTTACTTTAATTTAAATGAAATAAAAGCAACAAATGTTAAAATCAAACTAATTCAAAATATTGATAAATACTAAAACAAACTATACTATATAGTACTAAATATTATATAGGCCAATTATAAAAATATAATATTAAATCATCATACCTCTTTTTTTTCATTGAAATCATGTTGTAAAATATTTTGGGTGCTGTTTAGTTTTAAATATTAAAATGTACATTTAATCTAAACTCTTGAATGTAAAATATTATATCTTTATATATTTGCAATTTAGACTTTTTCCCTCAGAATTCTATCATTATTTCTTAGAAGTTTTCAACTAAAACTCAGACTTTAATTGTCAGAAAGTTAAGATTTAAATTGCATTCTGAGATACAAAGCTGCAATTATGGCTTTAGATCATAGAATACAAGTTACAAACTTACATTTTGGGGGGGGGGGTCATAATTTGTGACACATAACAAAGAAAAAAAGCAAGATGTTTGCATTTAGATGATGCTTGTTCATTTATTTATATGGTGATACTTATTTTATATTAATTCATTAATTTATGCATATTAGATTGTTTAGCTATTTTAGCTGTTCTGAATCATTTATTTATAACATATAGGAAAATGTATTTGTTTATTTTTAGCTATCTCGGCTGAACCAAAATATTGCTTTAATATAATATGTTAACTCACAATAGTCAGGTAACTTTGACTAGTGAGTAAAAAGTGAGAAATATTGAGATAAATCACAAATATTGTTTCATAGTACTGAGGTACACTACTACTGTATGACTGTTTGCATGTAAACATTAGCACCTAGCTCAATTCATTACAGAAAACTTCATTATCACGTTTAGGCTCATATAGGTTCAAACATGTCTGCATTGCTCATCATGATTGATATTAGCTGTAACAGCGCAGTGCATATGTTGGCCTGTACTGGGGTCTGTGTTGACCTGTGCCATGCTGAAGATGGACCCCTCTCTGTTTGCGTCTCTCTCCATGGCTCGGCTGGCCTCTCTCTCCACGCGCTCCTGACGCAGTTTCTCCTGCGTGTGAAAGCGGCTCCACTTCCTGCGCTCTTCAGCACAGTGCTGCATGACGGACTGCTGCTCCTCCAGCAGAGCGCTCTGACACAGAGACAGACAGATGAGAGCCAGTTAACGCCATAAACGTCATCTGTCCTGGACGATGACGTTTATGGTAATAATAAGTACTACTGTAGCACTTCTTAGTTTAGTTGAGCTGTATATGATGCTGTTGTTCCTGTACGATTAAAATCAAGAGTTTGACTTGATTTAATGAGATTTCTTTAGTTTTTAGTCATGATGCATTACTGTTGTCACAAGACCCTTTCTTGTAGTGACTTAAAGTGACTACTTATTTTTAAGAAATAAAAGAAATCTATTTGTAATAAATCTAAATTGATATTTTATGGCATTTGTGGTGTTAACTTGATATGTGAAATGAGTCCAATAAAGGTCCTGAAATTTTCATATGTTTTTTTCCTATATTCATCACCCTTTCCTATCAAAATGCTTGCCACAGATGAGAAAACTCAGAAAATCGATCCTGAAAAATGAAAGTTTTCGAGGCAGTGTGTGAATGTGATTGACACAACGTGAGGTCGAAAACTTCAGACTCGGTCTGCAATGATCTTAAGGGTTGATTTGGGACTTATCATTTAAATCATATTTAATGAGCAATGTTGCATCGATTTGCATCTGACCTTTGCCCTCTCCAGCTCCTCTCTCTCCATGCTGAACTGATGCATCATGGAGCGTCTCTCCTCCTCCAGGCCTCGCAGAGATGATTCAGCTTTGGCCTGTTCTGACGTGACCCGCCAGCGCTCCTGAACACACAAACCAGCGTAACATCACGTTAAACGCTCAAGTTTCCATGTTCAGACTAAACCTGTCATGTGGATTCAGAGGGGTTTCCTGACCTTCTCCAGCTGTCTCTGCTGCTCGGCCAGCTGTGTGTCCATCTTGACGATGACCTCCTTGAGTCGTGACCTCTCTTCGGCCATCTCACGCTGCTGCTGACTCAAGCGTTCCTGCAGGACTGAGAGCGAATGACAGATTCAGATCCGCTGGTCCGTTCTGCACAGATCTGGAGATGCTTGTTCCTGTGTTTGTACCTCTGAGCTGTTCGTCTCTCTGTCTGGCTCCGATCTCCAGCCCCTGCGCCGTGTTTTCATGTGAACTCTCCACCCGAGACGAGAGATCGCCCAGCCTGCAGGAGAACTGCTCCATCTGCTCGATGACCACCGTCAGAGACCTGCACGCACACGCACACACACACACACACGCGCTCCATGAGATCCGGCTCAAGCCGCTGAGGGACGTCTCGTCTGTGACATGCAGGACCTGGTCTGAGACGTGGCGCTGGTCACCGCATCGATCTCCTCGTCCTTCAGTTTCTTCAGATGCTGGATCTGCTCTTCATGATCTCGCTTCATCTCCAGGATGGACTTCCTGTAACACAAGTTAATGAATGGCCTGTTTTAAACTTGGGTTGGTTAATGTTTTTCTGTAACCATAGTCAGCTTTAAAGAACTTTGTGCTATTTTTTTTTATCATTATTATGATGAAACGCTAATAATGGATGAAATGAATACATGTAACTCAAGGTCTCGGGGCGCGTGTGTGCATCACCTCTGCAGGTCTCGGAGTCTCTCCACCTCTCTGTCTCTGTCCTGCTGACACTGTGTGAGTCTGCGCTGCTGCTGCGTCTGCATCTCTGCTCTCTCCTGCTCCACCAGACGCGTGACCGCAGCCAGTCTCTCCGCCAGGTCCTCGTTCTCCTGCCGCGAGCGCAGCTCTCGCTGAGCAGACGATTCCTCCAGCAGCTTCACACGAGCTCTGAGATGAGAGCACATACATCACAACTAATTACACTCTTACAGGTATGTGTGTGTGTGTGTGTGTGTCTGAGAGAGAGTTTGTTACACCTGTGTTTGTGTGTGTATGTTACACATGTGTGTGTGTGTCTGAAAGAGAGAGAGAGTTTGTTACACCAGTGTGTGTGTGTGTGTCTGTGTGTGAGAGGGAGAGTGTTTTTGTGTTTGTTACAGTGTGTGTGTGTCTGAAAGAGAGAGAGAGTTTGTTACACCTGTGTGTGTGTGTGTGTCTGAGAGAGAGTTTGTTACACCTGTGTGTGTGTGTGTGTGTGTGTGTGTGTCTGTGTCTGAGAGAGAGTTTGTTACACCTGTGTGTGTGTTTGAGAGAGAGGGGGAGTGAGTTTTTGCGTTTGTTACAAATGTATGTGTGTGTGTGTGTGTGTTTGAGAGAGAGGGGGAGAGAGTTTTTGTGCTTGTTACACCTGTGTGTGTGTGTGTGTGTGTGTGTGTGTGTGTGTGTGTGTGTGGGGATGTTTATGTGGTTTATGAGGACACAAATTTGTATAATGACATGGGTATGACATAGGTATTACAAGGAGAAGTTGATTTATGTGGACATTTTCAGTGTCCCCATAATTCAAAATGCTTATAAATCATACAGAGTGAGTTTTTTGGGGGGAAAGTAGAAATGCACCGTCTCCTGTGAGGGCTAAGTTTAGGTGTAGGGTAGGTGTAGGGCAATAGCACATACAGTTTGTACAGTATAAAAACCATTACGCCTATGGAGAGTCCCCGTAAACCATAAAAACCCAACATGTGTGTGTGTGCGTGTGTGTGCGCGTGTGTGTGTGTGTGTGTGTGTGTGTGTGTGAGAGAGCGTTTGTTACACGTGTGTGTGCGTGTGTGTGTGTGTGTGAGAGATAGAGTGTGTGTTACCTCTGTGTGTGTGTGTGTGAGAGAGAGAGATAGAGTGTGTGTTACCTCTGTGTGTGTGTGTGTGTGTGTGTGAGCGAGAGAGAGATAGAGTGTGTGTTATCGCTCTGTGTGTGTGTGTGTGTGTGTGAGCAAGAGAGAGAGATAGAGTGTGTGTTACCTCTGTGTGTGTGTGTGTGTGTGTGTGTGTGTGTGTGTGTTACCTCTCTGTGTGTGTGTGTGTGTGTGTGTATGTGAGTGAGAGAGAGAGAGAGAGATAGTGTGTGTGTTACCTGTGCATGTTCTCCATGAGCTCGGTGTCTTGTTTGTGTCTCTGTTGAGCGCTCTCTAACAGCATCTGGTTCTGGTCTCTCTCCAGCTGTAAACTCCTCACCTGAACACAGACAGAGTCTCAGTTCCTGCATTCAGCGGGAGTCTCCTGAACAATCAGTCAGGTAACCGTACCTGTCCCTCCAGCTGAATGATGTGTTTCTGCAGTGAGGTCACGTCATGCTGATGATCCATGTCTCTGAGTCTCTGTGAGTCCAGAGAGCCGCTCAGACCCCACAGTTGAGCCTGAGCCAGCTACACACAGCCCTTCATTAGTCTACGTTAATCAGCATTACAGCATGTTTTGCATTATATCTGTGTCACCTGTTGTTGTATGAGAAGCTGCTGTAGACTGTCTGCAGGTAAAGGTGTGTGTGTTTGTGTCGTAGGTACAGCGCCCTCTGCAGGAGACGTCTGTGGAAACTCTGAAACAACAGCAGTTTTAAAAACACAATTATCTTCACACTGAGGAATATGTGTTTTCTTTATGCAGAATATGGTTTCCCATTTGACTTCCTTCATATTCTGTTTGTTTTCATCAGCTTAGTTGTCATGATAAACTCCTGCTCTACACTAGTAGCACCTACTCCACACTGCAGGGGGCGCTAGAGCAGGCACGTGCCACCCCTGGACGGGGTTTGAGGGGGGCGTCTCTGTCTGGATGTCCCGTCCGGAGGCTGTTCTGGGGTCCTGAGCGTGTGGTTTGGGTTGTGTGCTGCTGGTTGAGTTAAAGGGCCGTGATTTAGGCTCTCTGGACTGTGACGAGAGGGTCTGATCGAGTCCTGGAACGGGACAGAACCGGTGAAGAGAGGCGTGACGGACACGATTAAGAGAGAAAAGCCTGAAATACACTGAGCGTGTCATGAGATGGCTGGAGGTGAGGGACTGAATTGTGTTGTTTAGGGATGAGGTCTGTT
Organism: Oxygymnocypris stewartii; assembly: GCA_003573665.1. Classification (NCBI taxonomy): domain Eukaryota; kingdom Metazoa; phylum Chordata; class Actinopteri; order Cypriniformes; family Cyprinidae; genus Oxygymnocypris; species Oxygymnocypris stewartii. Next base: position 24,060 of record QVTF01025174.1, on the reverse strand, counting down.
TTAGGGTGTTTGATGGGTAAGACATGCTTGGAGTGGTGTTTGCTGAGAGGAAACTAACCAAATAACTAAGAAATGAGGAGACTGATCGCTGTTGTGTTTTCTTTTGTGAAAGTGTGTGAACTGTCCCTCTAAATCAAAGCTTCTCAAACTTTTTGACTCCAAAACAATATTTGTAGGCCCCATGACTTAAGCAGTCATTTGCCATCTAGTAGATTAAAACATTCTTACAAATTTAATTTAAAACTTAATTCTCAATTTCTTAAAAAAATATAACCCTAACTATAAAATGTATATTCCGATGGCATTTTTAGGTTTTATTAATGACTTTTCCAGGTATACAAATCCCTTTTAAAATGAGGCTTTCTCATATGTACAGGTTTTACAAAACAGTGTGAATTATGATTCTTCAAAGGCAATTTTTTTTTTAAATAAGTAGAAATGATATTTATTTTATACTTTTTGTCATGTTTTAAATCATTTGAAGTCTTCTTGAGGCCCCTATAGGACGTGTGTGGAGGCCTCCTGATTGAAAACCAGTTATCTAAATATAACATGGATTAAAGCGATAGTCACCCAAAACAGCTGATGGTAGCCATTCACTTCTATTGTATAGAAAAAAATACCATAGAAGTCAATGGATACGTCTACAGCTTGGTGACCCACATTCTTCAAAATATAAGTTTTGTGCTTTCTTTTGTGAAAAGAGCAATTTCTTGCCAATTAAATATGTTATAGTTGAGCAAAATGACTATCTTTTATATTCACTATAGAAGTTCCTTGACTTTTCCAGGAATGTAAATTATAATTTGAAAACTCGCTGATATTTCCCGTAACTGTAGAGATTTAAGGTGCTGTGTTTCGCTGTACCAGGTTTGTGTTGAGTTTCTGAGCTCGTGTTGTGTTGGACGGAGACGCCAGTGGACTCTCTGCTGGAAAACACACACCACACCACACCACACACACACACACACACACACACACACACACACACACACACACACACACACACACTTCAGTTAGTCCAGTGTAAATCACATGACCACATCTCCAGCTGTGACCGTCTCTGTACTGACTGTACCTGGGCTCTGGGTTCGGGACGGGAGACTCGTCCTGTCGTCTTCGTGGGGCTAAAGGCACGTTTGATTTAGAGCTGCAAATACATCACACATTTGAGCAAATCTCAGTGCATCGTGATCCATTCCTACGCCACATTCATTAAGAACGCTCACCTGACAGACACGTCCACTTCGTCCCCCAGACCTGAAACTTCCTGTTTCCTCTCTCTGTCCTCTGATTGGCTCACTGACTGTGTTTTCTTGCGGCTCAGTGCTCCGGCGAGCCAGTCGTCCTCCTCGTTCTCGTCTCTCTTCACTGGTTTGGAGATGGTTTTGGGAGACGAGGGTGCTGCCGGTGGATCTGCTGTCTTTAAAGCGGGCGTCTCTTTCTGGGCCGCAGTGGAGGGTGACGCCGGGGGCTTCAGGGTCTCTGGAGATGATTGTTTGGGTTCCTCCTTCATCTTTTGCTCCTGTTCGTCCTGCTTCAGGCCGAGCCAATCTGATCTGGGCCGGGCGGCGCGTGCGGAGGGTTTGGGCTTGTGTTCGGGCGAGTGAACGCTCACGTCTTCAGTCGAGAATCTGACATGATACAGAGCAACACAGAGGTCATGGTAATGAAACCGCTCTATAGTTATAGAAATATATATTTGTATAAATGATGCAGAACAATCTACAATGATAAATCTGCTTGTCTTGCCTCCATCCTCAAAAATCATTGATACTCTTCATATGTTTTTAATTGTAATTTAATAATGTTTTTTTTGTATTTTAGCTCATTTTGAGCTAATCATTTGTAAAAGAATCAAGTTGACATCCTGCATTCTGATAATGAAAAATATTTTTTTAATTATGTATTACATAAAGTGTGAAGTATTCATGCATTATGGTAAATGTACTGCCTTTCAATTGACACATTTTAATTGTACTTTTAATTTAATAAAAAAAATTATCTGATTTTCCTGCATTATTAGTAGGACACAATCTAATAAAAGCATTTTTATTCATCTTTTTTTTAAATATATATTTGCATATTTTAGTGAATGTTCAGAAAACATTGTATAGAAAGATCAATCTTGTATTTGTTAGTAGATAATAAAGCATTAGGAAGCCAAGATCTTGAATATTGTTCATAAAAAAATTATGAAAAGTAATGATATGAGATTAATTGTGAAGTATTCACGTATTATTGTAATATTTGTATTGCCTTTTAATTATTTTATATATTTTAAATAACTGTATGATAGGTATATTTTAATATCAATACAGTAACAATTATTATTTTACTGCATTATTATTAGAATAAAATCTACAGATATCTTTGTTATTATTTATATTATAAATAACATTATATTCTATCATAATTATTATAATATTTTATCGAGTAAATGTATGAAAGAATCAGTTTTCTGTACATGTTGTATTGTTAGATATGGAATAATTTTAGGAAGTTGAGGTCTTGCATTTTATTATTAAATAAACTATATTACATCATCAATATTCCTGCAATATGCTGCCATTTGTCATTGATTTTCATTTTTAAAAAAACATTGTATTAAATATATTTTTTACATGAATACAGTAAAAAAGGTTAATGTAAATACCTTTATTAATGATTAAGTTATTAGGATGAAATCTACAGATAGCATTGTTATTAATATTTGTGTATGTTTTTGAATATTTTAGTACACTTAGAGTAAATATTGTGTACATCGATGTGTTAATGAAGTAATTTTAGAAAGTTTGCATTCATTACATTTCATTTCATTAATAGTATGTAAGACTCTTGTGTGACACATCTTGTGGCATGTGACACGTCATGTCACTCGGCGGCCATCTTTGAAACGCCTCTCGGGCATCTCTTATCTCTTTGAATGGGGAAGCATCAAATTCTCCATAATGTTGACTAAGCTTATGATTCATTTTCATGTTTGAAATCACCAAAGAAATCGGATAACAACGGTGTCATAAATGTTGTTTCTTTTGCTCAAATAGCGGTTTAAAAGGGTTATTTTTCAGGCTGGACCATGCAGTGCTCATGCACAGTCCTGAACGCGCATCTCAGAGCGCTGACTGTTTCTATAGCAACAGCGACTTATAACGGCAGCTGCAGTGACGCGCTGACTTTACCGATTACCGATTGGTTCTTTCATTCAGAAGGCGGGGCTTCCTGCGGTTGAGCGGCCATATTAATCATTCCATTCAAAACCAAACGAGTGACACGTCTTGGCTATTCTATAGTCTTTGTGATGTGTCGGTCAGCCGCTAGTCAGCAGTCCAGTATATTAATATGTGTGGACGCTCACCTGACAGACTGTCTGCGGGACTGACGGCCCTCTGGGGTCGAGCCCATCGTGGGCTGATAGGAGCCGAACGTGAAGTCCTCCTCGTCCATCAGAGAGGCTGCACAGAGCAGGACCAGAGCTTTGTGTTGGTTTGATTTCATTTCTGTGTTTGGTAAGTCAGTATCAGTTGAGACTGTATCACCTTTTCCAGCTGAGCTCTTCTCCGGCTGTGACGTGTCTTTCTTCTCCCCCGTCACGGGTCTCTCCAGCAGACGAGGAGATGTTCCTCGGCCCAGGATCTCATCCAGTCGTGTGCGAGCTCTCAGAGGAGGATCACTGATCATAGAGGACAGAGATTCAATAATGAACAAAACAGCTTGTGCTACCAAAAACATGTACATAAACAAAACCATAAACCTGGTCTTATATAAAAAGTTTAAAATCTTACAGAAAAGAGAAACACACTTTTTATAGAGTAATTACCGAATGAACCTGAAACGTTTTCTGATTATAAATATAGTAAATACAAACCCGATTCCAAAAAAGTTGGGACACTGTACAAATTGTGAATAAAAAAGGAATGCAATAATTTACAAATCTCATAAACTTATATTTTATTCACAATAGAATATAGATAACATATCAAATGTTGAAAGTGAGACATTTTGAAATGTCATGCCAAATATTGGCTCATTTTGGATTTCATGAGAGCTACACATTCCAAAAAAGTTGGGACAGGTAGCAATAAGAGGCCGGAAAAGTTAAATGTACATATAAGGAACAGCTGGAGGACCAATTTGCAACTTATTAGTTCAATTGATAACATGATTGGGTATAAAAAGAGCCTCTCAGAGTGGCAGTGTCTCTCAGAAGTCAAGATGGGAAGAGGATCACCAATTCCCCCAATGCTGCCGCGAAAAATAGTGGAGCAATATGAGAAAGGAGTTTCTCAGAGAAAAATTGCAAAGAGTTTGAAGTTATCATTATCTACAGTGCATAATATCATCCAAAGATTCAGAGAATCTGGAACAATCTCTGTGCGTAAGGGTCAAGGCCGGAAAACCATACTGGATGCCCGTGATCTTCGGGCCCTTAGACGGCACTGCATCACATACAGGAATGCTACTGTAATGGAAATCACAACATGGGCTCAGGAATACTTCCAGAAAACATTGTCGGTGAACACAATCCACCGTGCCATTCGCCATTGCCGGCTACAACTCTATAGGTCAAAAAAGAAGCCATATCTAAACATGATCCAGAAGCACAGGCGTTTTCTCTGGGCCAAGGCTCATTTAAAATGGACTGTGGCAAAGTGGAAAACTGTTCTGTGGTCAGACGAATCAAAATTTGAAGTTCTTTTTGGAAAACTGGGACGCCATGTCGTCCGGACTAAAGAGGACAAGGACAACCCAAGTTGTTATCAGCGCTCAGTTCAGAAGCCTGCATCTCTGATGGTATGGGGTTGCATGAGTGCGTGTGGCATGGGCAGCTTACACATCTGGAAAGGCACCATCAATGCTGAAAGGTATATCCAAGTTCTAGAACAACATATGCTCCCATCCAGACGTCGTCTCTTTCAGGGAAGACCTTGTATTTTCCAACATGACAATGCCAGACCACATACTGCATCAATTACAACATCATGGCTGCGTAGAAGAAGGGTCCGGGTACTGAAATGGCCAGCCTGCAGTCCAGATCTTTCACCCATAGAAAACATTTGGCGCATCATAAAGAGGAAGATGCAACAAAGAAGACCTAAGACAGTTGAGCAACTAGAAGCCTGTATTAGACAAGAATGGGACAACATTCCTATTCCTAAACTTGAGCAACTTGTCTCCTCAGTCCCCAGACATTTGCAGACTGTTATAAAAAGAAGAGGGGATGCCACACAGTGGTAAACATGGCCTTGTCCCAACTTTTTTGAGATGTGTTGATGCCATGAAATTTAAAATCCACTTATTTTTCCCTTAAAATGATAAATTTTCTCAGTTTAAACATTTGATATGTCATCTATGTTGTATTCTGAATAAAATATTGAAATTTGAAACTTCCACATCATTGCATTTTGTTTTTATTCACAATTTGTACAGTGTCCCAACTTTTTTGGAATCGGGTTTGTATATAATGCATGTAAATAATAAATCGTTTGCTTAAAGTCAAGTCCAATTTATTTGTGTAGCACTTTTTTTGAAAAACAGCTAGTTATATGGTTATGTCAGTAATCTGCATTTAATGTTAATGTGTATTTTATTACTGTCCCATGTTCATTGTAATGTTGATGTTATAAACATGACATTTTTTGGTGGCACAAATATAACTGGTTTCATCCAAACCTCCTTGTCTTTCCGTTTCCTTGTGTTTCTTCAAATCCCAGAGCGTTCATCAGATCATCTTCATCATCGTCAAACGTCAGATCATCTCTCTTCTTCACAGCAGCTGCTGTTACACAAGAGAGGTCAACAAGCTGCCTCTGGGGTTATCTTCTGTTCGTCACTGTTTTCTCACCCGTGGCTGGTGAGGAAGAGGACGGCGGCTCGGGTTTCTTAGTCGTCTTCTGCTTGTGTTCCAGGTCATCCAGTAAATCATCTAACGAATCATCCACTTTATCTGTGAGTCATAAAGAGCAGTTTAACTTCAGGGTTTCCAGATGGTGTTTTCACTGAGGCTTTGCTAAAAGCTGATACCTTCATCAGGAGGAGGAGGAGGATCAAGACCTCCACCTTCATCATCTGAACCACATGCAGCGTGAAAATGGAGCAAATAGGGGGAAAAAAGCCTGATGAAGCCCTGTTAGATGCAGTCCAGAGCAGAAGTTGTGCTTTTGCACTTACCCAGAAAGCTGAACTTCTTATAAGCTCTCGCTGTGGAGGCCGGAGCAGAACTGGGCTTTTTCTCCTCAGGACCCGTGTCTTCTGTAAAGACACATGACACATTTGAAAAGCGGTCGTCTGAGAATCAAACCGTGTGATTATAGCTCAGCTGTGCGCAGAAGGGCACCTGTGGTTCTGCTCTTGTCTCCTGCTTGAGGAGGGTCTGTTGTTTTGGAGTCTGTCCTCTGAACAGGAGCCGAGCTCGGCTTCTTCTTGGAGCTGAAGAGATCCGCATCCATGTCGTCCATGTTCTGGAAGGAACAACAACAACAAATCATTCTGTGATAAGGCTGATGATGTCATATCTCACATGTCAGCCAATCAGAGAGCAGCACCTTCATGCTGTCCAGCAGAGCGGCAGGATCGGCCGCAGACACGTCCGAGCCCTGAGACATACATTCAAACAGAAGAGATGCTTAGCGGACACAGGGTTATTATTGATAATACCATACAAAAGTTAGCTAAAGTAATCATGAACTGAAATATAAAGTTATTCAAAATTGATTTTATTTCAGCTAGTTGCTGAGGCAACGTTTCTTAGTTTTATTTAGTTTAACTTGATGTATTAAAACAACTGAAATTAAACTAAAAAAAAAACTAGTATTAAAAGCTACATAGACATATTTCGAAAAATAAAAACTCATTTAAAAATGACAAAAACACGACGAACCAATACACTTTAAAGTTAAAATGAAAAATGCTAATATAAAAGCTAATATAAAAGCTCATTCAGAATTGTAGTATTATATTTTAAAACTATAATAGTATATCAGTGATATTAAAATATGTTTATTGCAATAAATCTAAGCTTGGAGATTAATTTGATCAATATATTTAAACGTGAGTTCTTCATATTTCCTGTGTTATTAATGCATTATTAATTTTATACACATGAATAAAAGACAATACTTTTATCTTAATTTATTTTATTTTTCCAGCATTTTAGAATACTATGTAGCTTCATAAATATAAACTGAACTTAGCTTAATTAAAAGTGTTTAATTTCTTGTATGTTCAGCTTTTATTGTGAGCGTGTGTCTCACCTCGTCATCTTTCTCAGCCTCTTCTGCCAGTTTACTGAAGAAATCATCGTCCAGAAGTGACCTGGATGCAAAGAGAGCAGATTTATGAGACGTTTACACTAGTGACAGACTCTCCGAGTCTTCATTTATCAGGCTGTTGCGGTTTATTCAGCTGTGCTTCATGCCGTGACTTACACATGATTAAGAGTTGAAAACCAAATGAAGCCCAGCACAAGTGCTTCACACAAACCATCTGAACAAATGAAACCAATCAGCTTTCACCTCTTCCCGCTGCGGGCCGTGAGGACGGCCGGGGGTCTGCTGGACACGGCTGCAGGTGAGCGCACCTTCACTGGACCTGTGGACCAAAGACACTCGCTTTAACAACAGGTACAGCACATCCACCTCCATTAACTAATACTGTGACTGGATCACTGAAGAATACCTTCATCATCATCATCACCCAGCAGATCTCCTAACACGTCATCTATAGAGCCTGGGAGAGAGATGGAAATATTACAGCTTATATAATACAGTTATTAAACATATGAGACATCAACATAGATATGAGCTGAACAAAAACTCACTTCTGAGACCCTTCTTCTGTTTTGAAGTCTGCAAAATATGAAGATGAGACAATTAAACACCTTTTATGCATTTTACAAATTCAGAATCATTTTACAAATTTTCAAAATCTCTTCTGGTAAAATTGAAATTTGCACATAAATGTTTATGTAATTTATTGTACTATAATAATGCATTACTATATTTGTATTATTACACCACAGAATAAAGGCTTTAATGTCACGTGACCGCGATTTGTATCAACCGCATGCACTAGATTATTATATTTACAGTAATTAAACATATATAATTAGTACTGAATTACAAATTAAATAGCAACAACTTTTGATTACAAGCTGTCTAAAATAATTACATGTTTAATTAACTTATCAATTAATGTAATTAAGCTCCGTTTACTACTCTGTTGAACACTAGAAGCTCCTCGTGTTCGCTAAACCATATTACTTTGAATTTACAAATTTTACTTGGACTTTACTTGTGTATTATTAGTAAGAAAACAGATGTTTTTTTACCATGTCTGATCCCCAGCGGGAGAAACTGACTGTTTACAGTGAAATCTGTGCGCGTGCCCGTTAACGTTACCAATGGAAACCAGCACCGCGTCTAACGTTACAAGAGATCAGCTGATCATCACTCAAACCCTGCTCTGGACCCGTTAAAGATCCACTGCTGCTGCTGGATCCGGTTCTGATTCTGTCTGGATGATAGAGATAACGTTACAGGCAGGATTTGATTTTACTTCTCAGTCCTCAGATCTGTGTTGTGGACGGAAAGCGCTTCAGTGTTGATGAATCAGTTCCTCAAGTCAAAGATCATGCGTCTCTGCGACCGGAGCCCACACACGAAACTTTCATTCTAGCGAAAGATCAATTAAGCAAAACAATATTTATTTACGTAATTCTGAAACACTGATGAATCGGCATGAGCTGTGGGCTCTATGGGTTTGAAATTCCATGACGCACTTCCTGTTTACAATAAGGCATTGTGGGTAATGTAGTAACAATTACGTTTTTTTTGTATTTAGGGAACATACCGTGAAACCGTGTTTTATAGTAAAGGTTTGACATTCGAGAAGCCAGTTTTCTCCTCATAGTAAAACAAAAAAACATGGAAATAGGCTTTTGGTTACAAAGGTTTTTTCTGTTTTGTTTTTTGAAAATGTTCTTGTTTTGTACATTCATGCATTTAGCAGACGCATTAATCGAAATAATAAAAAAATATTTTTTGAAAAACAAAAATTGATCCGTTTGGCCCTCTATCAAATACATATTTATTTTCTAACTGCTAACTTTTCATTTAAAACTAACACTAGCTTTCTAATTTCAATGTTGCTTCTTTGAATGTTTCTTATAAAAATCAAAATAAATAATAGGTTCCTTTTTTTTATATTCTATCTACTAGTTTTCTTAAAAGATATAATAAAAACTACATGTTGCTACGTGTACTGCGTTAGGCTAACCAAGACTTGTCATTGCACTTGCATCTTGTTGCTCTTTTGTTTGGTTTTGATAATAGCGTCTGCCAAATGTAAATGTAAAAGTGTGTAAAAAATTATGTTTTGTGGTCGGCCACAGTTGTGACCGGTGGGATAATGTGTGTACTGAATTAACATTATTTCTGCAGTCATAAAAATTGTTATATATCTTTGCCCAGCTATGCATAATATTTCTATTATGCATAAAAACCTAATACAACATTGATATGAATACGGAGATAAAACACACAACAAATACAACCATCAACGCATTTCAAAGTTGTTACTTTTTTTCTAAAATATAACAAAATTTTTACATTAGTGCTACCAGTATTACAACAGCAATATAGTGATTTTTTGTAACATTTTTAATTTTAGTGCAATATTTTTTCATTGAAACATTTGAGTGTAATTTTCACTTACAACTGCCATTGGATTATATTGTAAACCTTTAATTCACTGTTATCCCAGCGGTCACTATTGTGACCATCAACGTGTTTACTCACTCTATGACCACACTCAACAAAAGTGAATATATGTGAATTCATATATTAATACTAGACACCTTAAAGATAATGTGTAACAACAATCTTTGTCATATATTTATGTTGTCATATTTTATAGCCTTTCGTTTTGGAGCTTTGATGCAGTTATCATCTTCTCAAGGTGCAAACAGGAAATAAACTGCTCTGGTCATGTGACAATTTGCACGAAACTGCACATTTAATTGAGACACTTATTTTTTCCATATTTGCAGGAAGTGCACTAAAACATAAGCCAGTAAGGATTTTAGAGCTTTATAAATGAAAACCTTTGTTATGGTCACTATTGTGACCGGTGGGATTAAATGTGTTAACTCATTAGGCCTATTCCTTTTGGTTAAATAGGTGACTTAAAACTTTTGTTTTTTTAAATGTTCATTAATTGTCTGTTGATCCTGGAGATATTGAATGACTGTCAAATTGTACCTTCTCTGCTTGTAGTAATCGAGCCAGGAATGGCTATATGCATATATCGCAAACGTACCTTAATTCAGCTCTGATAGTGTTATCAGAGCTGAATCAAGGTACGTTTGTGATATATGCATATTATTTATTCCACACATAATACAAAGTTGATTAATAAGCTCTCAATATCAAAGAGGGTCATCTGTTTGGCAGCAGCTTCATCGGCAGGATCCTCCACCTGCTCTTTTCCTGCAGTCTTCCTCATTGATCAGTACACCACCATCATTAGATGACTAATATCAGTCAGAGGTCATTACACCACTCCAACACCAGCTGCACACTCAAGTTCAACTTCTTATTGTTTAATAAAAAATATCCGGTACCACTTTAGAATAGGGAACATTTATTCACTATTAACCATGACTTTTCCCTCAATACATTTCTAATTGGCTGCTTGTTAATAGTTAGTAAGGTAGTTGTTTTAGTTTAGGTATAGGATTAGGGATGTAGAATAAGGTCATGTGGACTAAGGCATTAATATGTACTTAATTACTACTAATAAATGGCTAATATTCTAGTAAAATGCATGTAATAAGTAACTAAATAAGAGACTCTAAAATAAAGTGTCACCAAATATCCTTATTGTAGTTTTTCTCTTGTTAACCAATTTTGTTTATGTTGCCAGATATTTTCTGATTATTAGCCTACATATAGTCTATCTGCGTGAGTTGGCTTCATAAATGATGGATTAAAAAAAGCGTTGTTTTGGAGGCTTAAGTTAGCCTACATTTCTGACATCTTGGAACACTCCTATATTTGTCACACTTCTCAGGGGTATGGAACGAAGGAGACGAGGAGATACTTCAAAAATAATCTTTACTGAAATCCAACAGCAAAGGAATACAGAACATGGAGACATCAAGTGACGTTTAACAACCGACAGGAAACATGCGGCAGATCACACTATAAATAGACAGAACTAAGGAGAGACACCTGGAACATAATCAAGACACACCCTGGGACTAACTGAACTAATAATGAACATGAAACAGGAATGACCAAATACGGGCACGGAAACACAGGGAGCACGTGGAAACACAAGACACAGGGAAACAATGTCTGACAGTATTATAATCAATGAAGTCTACTTGACACAATATCTCTTTGTTTTGCCCAATGTCTGAGCTTTATTTGAGCTTACTCATGTTGTGACCTTTGTATTTAAATCTCAACAGTTCTATTGTCAAGACTTAAGAACAGGTTTATCTAGAGTTTTACATACATTAGTTCTGCACAGCACTTTTGTGCTTACGATAATGATGTCTCAAAAAAAAGTATTCTCGTCAGTCAGATTGATCCACGGATGGCAGATGGACTATTCTGATGATGCTTTTCATCCTTTTCTGGGCCTTGACAGTGTAATTTACTTGGCGGTCAACGGGACAGTCACAAGCCTACGATATCAATCGAAACTGCTTGTATGCATGTATGGGAATATGGACATTTCAATCTCAACTCTTCACCAGATAGTCTCGGCTACTTGTACGCTAACAAGCTGGCTTGAGATGTCCTTTCCTCAATCTGTGTGCTTTCTGAGGCTAAATGTAAAACTAGATATTTTTATATTATTTTAACGTTTTCTGATGACATTTCATGACAATATTCCTTGCTTTCACTCTTTCTGACGCCCTTCCCCCCACGTATAGTTACAGGAAGTTTCTGAAACTTTAAGTGAAAGTAAAAGCTAATCTGCTCTACCTCTTCACCTATTGTCTGACTTTGTTTTTCATTTATAGCAGATAAGTAGTGTTTTGCGTGATTTTGTATTTCAACATGCACTTACACAAATGCATTTTCGTGGCAGCACTTTTTAGGATCTGTGAAGGTAAGTACAGTATATTTCACACATAGCCATACGCATACATACTTTTGAAACAAATCAGGTAGGCTATAGGCTATATGCAGAGGGGTAAAATACTTGAGTAATTTTACTTGATTACTGTACTTAAGTATTATTTGGGGGGATTTTTACTTTATTCAAATACAATTTAAACTCACTACTTTTACTTGATTACATTTCTGAAGAAAAAACAGTACTTTTTACTCCTTACAAATTTATTTCAACTTAAAAAGTACATTACATTTTTATTTTATCTTATGCACATTAAACATGGTAAACGGAATCTCAAAAGTACATGCTTGACGTGAGAACCAGTGATCATTGTTTTCACGCATCAAGCACACACTGTATATGATGCATTGAATAGGAATTTGGACTCCTCAATTAATATTTTTTAATCTTAATAATTACATGATTTGCTCATTAATTCATATAATTAGTTGCAAATAATTATGTAGCAATATTTCTGAGAAAATGCCCAAAATAAACAATTAAAATATGAATGATCCCTTTAGACAGTGACACAGACAACACTAAAAGTGCATTTTGTTTCATTTTTTCCCTTTAACCAAACGTCTGTATGTCTGTCAGAAAAAAAGTACTTCTACTTTTTTAATACTTGAGTACAATTTAAAGCTGTACTTTTTTTACTTTCACTTAAGTTTATTTTTGGCTAGATACTTGTACTTTTAATTGAGTAAAATTTTCACTGAATGAATCATGGAAGCAAGATATATCATTATTACATGACATATTATTATTATTATCATGGAAGCAGGACATGTAAAAAGAATGGAGACTTCAAATGCAATATTTCCTTCATCTCCCCCTGTTCTGAATGTTTTCTGTTTTGTTTTTAGGGTTCTTAGTGAAAGTTCCTTCTGATCCTCTCGTTTGTTCCTCTGGGATCTTCAGTGGTTTGCCCCTGTTATGTTGATGAACCCTTACCTTTGAAGGACTGAAGGTGATTTTGGGTACGAACTGATGTCAATACTTTAGTGCATGTGTTCCAAGATTATGAGAGTCGACCAGAAGCCCAGTATCAGGATTACCATGATAGAGCTCATTTCTTCACTGATGAAATTAAACATGGAAACTTCTCCCTCCATCTGGATGAATGTGAGAGCTGAAGATAAGGGTTTCTACAGATGTAAAGTTTACACCGAGCAGGAATCTGACGAACCTCTGGTTCAAATTAAAGCAGTTGGTGAGTGAAAATCTTTGAGTTCTGGGCAACATTTTCAAATCTATTTCACTTTATTGTTATTTTGATATTTTTTGTATCTTCAAGAGCATTGATGGTGTCAGGGTTCTAATCATCCCATATCTGCGTCATGTGGGTGAAGATGTCACTCTGAACTGCTCCGTAGACTCTCACATCCCACCTGAAGAGATTGATGAGGTTTCATGGAGGAAAACAGATAAAAATGAAATAATCCAGGTTCTGATTTTTGAAAAGAATAAAATAGTTCCATCAGGTGAGCGATACAGAGACAGGGCTGACTTCTTCACTGCTGAAATCTCCAAAGGAAACTTCTCTCTGAGACTGAAGAGTGTCAGAACCGAGGATAAAGGAGTTTACACGTGTCACGTGAATGCTGGGAATTCTTCAGCCAACACAACTGCAGTACTGGAGCAACTGGGTGAGCAAAAAAAAAAATATATATATATAGAAAATAAAATGCATGCTCATTGTCATTTGAATCAAGCTTATATATTGGCTTAATTTCTGATGCATATGCTTCCCGTGGTCTATTTGCTGGATGTTAATGATGTAAAAATGATGTAGTGCATGTTCTCAAATGGGCTTTTCCAACTCTTTTCAGACTCTGGTCTATCAAACAAAATTTATGAAACTTGCCAGTAAAAAAAATACAAATAAAACATCTTTGTTAAAATGTATGCCAGTGGTGACTTTGCATGCTCTTTTTACAAAATGTGCATGTTTGTAACCAATTATTAACAAACTTTTATTTTTGTACTTCCTCTTTCTCAGACGATACAATGCTTATGAGTATTTAATGAGACAAGTGCTGTGGGCACTTAATAATTGGTTGGCAATCATTTTAGCTCCACACTGTTCACACTGTATAACCACAAAGTTGTGTTGATACTTCAGTTTTCATGTAATGTTAATCACTATGATTAGCAGCTGCGACAGCCATATCACCCTGCAGCCCAAGACCGGTTACCCACTTAATCTAAGCAGGGTTGAGCTGGTCAGTACCTGGATGGGAGACCTCCTGGGAAAACTAGGTTGCTGCTGGAAGAGGTGTTAGTGAGGCCAGCAGGGGTGCTCACCCTGTGGTCTGTGTGGGTCCTAACGCCCCAGTATAGTGACAGGGACACTATACTGTCAACAAGCACCGTCTTTCGGATGAGACGTTAAACTGAGGTCCTGACTCTCTGTGGTCATTAAAATCCCATGACACTTCTCGTAAAGAGTAGGGGTGTAACCCCGGTGTCCTGGCCAAATTCCCAAAGACTTGATTGACTCTATGACTCTCTCTCCTTCCACCTGTAGCTGTGTGTGGTGAGAGCATACACTTGATTGTCTCTATGACTCTCTCTCCTCTCCACCTGTAGCTGGTGTGTGGTGAGAGCATACACTTGATTGTCTCTATGACTCTCTCTCCTCTCCACCTGTAGCTGGTGTGTGGTGAGCGCATACACTTGATTGTCTCTATGACTCTCTCTCCTCTCCACCTGTAGCTGGTGTGTGGTGAGCGCATACACTTGATTGTCTCTATGACTCTCTCTCTCCTCTCCACCTGTAGCTGGTGTGTGGTGAGCGCATACACTTGATTGTCTCTATGTCTCTCTCCTCTCTCCACCTGTAGCTGGTGTGTGGTGAGCGCATACACTTGATTGTCTCTATGACTCTCTCTCTCTCTCCACCTGTAGCTGGTGTGTGGTGAGCGCATACACTTGATTGTCTCTATGACTCTCTCTCCTCTCCACCTGTAGCTGGTGTGTGGTGAGCGCATACACTTGATTGTCTCTATGACTCTCTCTCTCCTCTCCACCTGTAGCTGGTGTGTGGTGAGCGCATACACTTGATTGGCTCTATGACTCTCTCTCCTCTCCACCTGTAGCTGGTGTGTGGTGAGCGCATACACTTGATTGGCTCTATGACTCTCTCTCCTCTCCACCTGTAGCTGGTGTGTGGTGAGCGCATACACTTGATTGGCTCTATGACTCTCTCTCCTCTCCACCTGTAGCTGGTGTGTGGTGAGCGCATACACTTGATTGTCTCTATGTCCTCTCTCCTCTCCACCTGTAGCTGGTGTGTGGTGAGCGCATACACTTGATTGTCTCTATGACTCTCTCTCTCCTCTCCACCTGTAGCTGGTGTGTGGTGAGCGCATACACTTGATTGTCTATGACTCTCTCTCCTCTCCACCTGTAGCTGGTGTGTGGTGAGCGCATACACTTGATTGTCTCTATGACTCTCTCTCTCTCCCACCTGTAGCTGGTGTGTGGTGAGCGCATACACTTGATTGGCTCTATGACTCTCTCTCCTCTCCACCTGTAGCTGGTGTGTGGTGAGCATACACTTGATTGTCTCTATGACTCTCTCTCCTCTCCACCTGTAGCTGGTGTGTGGTGAGCGCATACACTTGATTGGCTCTATGACTCTCTCTCCTCTCCACCTGTAGCTGGTGTGTGGTGAGCGCATACACTTGATTGGCTCTATGACTCTCTCTCCTCTCCACCTGTAGCTGGTGTGTGGTGAGCGCATACACTTGATTGGCTCTATGACTCTCTCTCCTCTCCACCTGTAGCTGGTGTGTGGTGAGCGCATACACTTGATTGGCTCTATGACTCTCTCTCCTCTCCACCTGTAGCTGGTGTGTGGTGAGCGCATACACTTGATTGTCTCTATGTCTCTCTCCTCTCCACCTGTAGCTGGTGTGTGGTGAGCGCATACACTTGATTGGCTCTATGACTCTCTCTCCTCTCCACCTGTAGCTGGTGTGTGGTGAGCGCATACACTTGATTGGCTCTATGACTCTCTCTCCTCTCCACCTGTAGCTGGTGTGTGGTGAGCGCATACACTTGATTGGCTCTATGACTCTCTCTCTCTCTCTCACCTGTAGCTGGTGTGTGGTGAGCGCATACACTTGATTGGCTCTATGACTCTCTCTCCTCTCTCTCCACCTGTAGCTGGTGTGTGAGCGCATACACTTGATTGGCTCTATGACTCTCTCTCCTCTCCACCTGTAGCTGGTGTGTGGTGAGCGCATACACTTGATTGTCTCTATGACTCTCTCTCCTCTCCACCTGTAGCTGGTGTGTGGTGAGCGCATACACTTGATTGTCTCTATGACTCTCTCTCCTCTCCACCTGTAGCTGGTGTGTGAGCGCATACACTTGATTGGCTCTATGACTCTCTCTCCTCTCCACCTGTAGCTGGTGTGTGGTGAGCGCATACACTTGATTGTCTATGACTCTCTCTCCTCCTCTCCACCTGTAGCTGGTGTGTGGTGAGCGCATACACTTGATTGGCTCTATGACTCTCTCTCCTCTCCACCTGTAGCTGGTGTGTGGTGAGCGCATACACTTGATTGGCTCTATGACTCTCTCTCCTCTCTCCACCTGTAGCTGGTGTGTGGTGAGCATACACTTGATTGGCTCTATGACTCTCTCTCCTCTCCACCTGTAGCTGGTGTGTGGTGAGCGCATACACTTGATTGGCTCTATGACTCTCTCTCCTCTCCACCTGTAGCTGGTGTGTGGTGAGCGCATACACTTGATTGTCTCTATGACTCTCTCTCCTCTCCACCTGTAGCTGGTGTGTGGTGAGCGCATACACTTGATTGGCTCTATGACTCTCTCTCCTCTCCACCTGTAGCTGGTGTGTGGTGAGCGCATACACTTGATTGGCTCTATGACTCTCTCTCCTCTCCACCTGTAGCTGGTGTGTGGTGAGAGCATACACTTGATTGTCTCTATGACTCTCTCTCCTCTCCACCTGTAGCTGGTGTGTGGTGAGCGCATACACTTGATTGGCTCTATGACTCTCTCTCCTCTCCACCTGTAGCTGGTGTGTGGTGAGCGCATACACTTGATTGGCTCTATGACTCTCTCTCCTCTCCACCTGTAGCTGGTGTGTGGTGAGCGCATACACTTGATTGGCTCTATGACTCTCTCTCCTCCTCTCCACCTGTAGCTGGTGTGTGGTGAGCGCATACACTTGATTGGCTCTATGACTCTCTCTCCTCTCCACCTGTAGCTGGTGTGTGGTGAGCGCATACACTTGATTGGCTCTATGACTCTCTCTCCTCTCCACCTGTAGCTGGTGTGTGGTGAGCGCATACACTTGATTGGCTATGACTCTCTCTCCTCTCCACCTGTAGCTGGTGTGTGGTGAGCGCATACACTTGATTGGCTCTATGACTCTCTCTCCTCTCCACCTGTAGCTGGTGTGTGGTGAGCGCATACACTTGATTGTCTCTATGACTCTCTCTCTCCTCTCCACCTGTAGCTGGTGTGTGGTGAGCGCATACACTTGATTGTCTCTATGACTCTCTCTCCTCTCCACCTGTAGCTGGTGTGTGGTGAGCGCATACACTTGATTGGCTCTATGACTCTCTCTCCTCTCCACCTGTAGCTGGTGTGTGGTGAGCGCATACACTTGATTGTCTCTATGACTCTCTCTCCTCTCCACCTGTAGCTGGTGTGTGGTGAGCGCATACACTTGATTGGCTCTATGACTCTCTCTCTCCTCTCCACCTGTAGCTGGTGTGTGGTGAGCGCATACACTTGATTGTCTCTATGACTCTCTCTCGCTCCTCCCGTAGCTGGTGTGTGGTGAGCGCATACACTTGATTGTCTCTATGACTCTCTCTCCTCTCCACCTGTAGCTGGTGTGTGGTGAGCGCATACACTTGATTGGCTCTATGACTCTCTCTCCTCTCCACCTGTAGCTGGTGTGTGGTGAGCGCATACACTTGATTGGCTCTATGACTCTCTCTCTCTCCACCTGTAGCTGGTGTGTGGTGAGCGCACTGCGCTTGTCCTGTGGCAGCCGTCGCATCATCCAAGTGGATGCTGCACACTGGTGGTGGTTGAGGAGAGACCCCCCCCCCCCCACCCCACATGACTGTAAAGCGCTTTGGGTGTACATCAATACACAATAAAGTGCTATATAACTGCATCATTCATTCATTCACTATACAGATAATGTTATGTTATGTTAATGTTAATAATGCAATGATTTTCCTTTAATAAGTGAAAGCACTGTAATGTTTGTATATCACAGGTTTCTCTGTTATACACATAATTGTGCTGATTCTCTGTATTGCTGCATCTGGATCTGCACTGCTGCTGTCACTTCTGTGGTATCTAAGACACAGATCACAAAATACAAGTATGTTTGCACAGAAACTATTCTCATGTCTTTATTTTTTTATAATTGGAGATATTCAGTACAAATTATATATTCTAAACAATAATGTAAATTACATTTCTGACTGAAACTTATTACTCTCTACCTACAGCGCTGTTTCTTCAGATATCTTTAGGCTGTGTGCCAAACCTTTTTATGTTTTTTGCCTTTTTGTTCTGGGGTGTTATTGAAGGTGAGTATCTCAGCTGTAATAATTCTAGCATTATAACAGTTGAAAAAACTATAACTGTTTGGTTATATCAGTTTTTCATTTAAATCCAAATGGATCCAATCGTGGTTTTGTAGAACAAAATAAACAATTTATTAATTGATCTCATCTCTGTTATTAAATTATCATATTTTATTTTATTTGTTTCTAGGATATCTAAGTGAGACTGTTGCCTGCTCTGCCCATTATGTCCTGAGGCCTCTTCTTCTGTTATGGACAGCCCCACATTCAGAACATTTCCCAGGTTAGTTCACTTTAATAAACACCATTAGTTTATCAAAGTTGCTTTAATGATTTTTTAGAATTTCCAGAGTGACTCTTTGTTAGCAAATAGACTAATTATATTAAATTTCCAGAAGTATAAATCCTACACAGGATTTACACATGTACACATTACAAATCCTACACATGCTGAAAATACAGCTTTGATCACATAAATAAATTACATTTGACTATATTTCCACATAGAAAACAGTTATTTTAAATTGTAAAAATATTTTACATTTTTTACATTTGTACTGTATTGGTAAACAATAATGTCTTCTTTAAAATAAAATCTTGATTTTGCTTTTGAATGGATATGGTTCCATTCCACTCTATTTTGTTTGTTTGTTTTAATTACTTTATACATTTTGTAGTTGTTTTGATTTGTAGTTGATTACAAGCTTTTGTTTTACAGGCCACCGTGAAAAAGCTATTCACTGTGTTGTTCATCTACAATATTCCCTCTTTACAAATGTTGTTTATTCGGGTAGGTAAATTTGAATATTCGACCATATTGAATGATCAAATTAAGCCCAATCAGCAGCATTTGTGTAACTTAGTTTAAAAATACTGTAATTGTTGATGATTGCTTGTTTCTTCCTTTGTCCTAGTTCTTTTTAAATCTTTTTGGGAAAAAAGTCTGAGATATGAAGAATCTGACAGAGTCCTGATAACAGTCCTCTTTGGGATAATGATTCTGATATGCATCGTCAATATCGTTTTCTGTAAGGTTTCCATATCATGTTCAACCATAAACATACTGCAAAAGCAAATGATATGACATTACTTTTCATCAGCTTGGCAGTGTTAAAAAATTATCATTTAATTGAAACATTAGAGAAATGTTATTGTATCGCTGGCACTTAACTCAGATTTCAGCTGTCACCTAAGCAGAATTTAGGTGCAGAAATTCCTAAGCAGAATTTACTTAAAATGAAATTCAAATGGGTTTAAATTTGCTGGAGAAAAACATGTTAACATGATCATACTTCAAAATTCACACAATACAGAACAAGCTATTTTTTGTGTTATAACTTATTTCAGGCAGTTACTTTATTGCTGGGTTAGTCTTATTAAGGATATTTTTATGTTGACTTCTTATAATTCAGTCCAGTGTATTTCCCTGCCCCAGTTTATTGCACTTTTAAAAACCATTTGAATAAAAGCAGATCTTCTTCTTTGATATAGTATTAGCTGAACTCATTAGAAATACAGACGGATGGATTCATGACGTATTAGACCTGGTGTCTGATATTGGTCATGATGTTCTGCCTCCGTTACAACTCATCTTTCTGTTCTACGCTTTTGGCGCTGCCAGTAGAGGTAAGACATTTTGATAAACCATCTGGATTTGTTTGAGTGAATAAAATAAGACAGAGAAATTTGTGTAAAAAATATATCTAACATATTTCAGAAAATTATTTGAAGAAACAATAACCCACTCTCCCAAAATGGTGTTCCCCTTCGCGGGAACTTCGAAATGCGTCCCCTAGGGGTCGCTATGGGGAACGCCTTCAGCGTGACCCGTGTCTGAATTACATACAAAAACAGCCTATGACGTCACTACCGGCGCGGCCACAGTATAAAGGGCGCCGGGAGAATATATCATCCACTTCTTTCGTCTTCACTGACTGCTTTGTTTGAAGTGTGCATTCTGGTAAGAGTACAGTTTTCTATCTACTATCATAGCGAGCACTAGCAAGGCGTTTAAGAAGTGTGTGGATCCGTGTCCTCGCTATTTGACACCCGATGACACACACAATCTTTGCATTTTTTGTTTGGGCGAGGAGCACGCACGTGATGTCCTCGAGGGGGCAATCTGTGTGCACTGTGAGCTTTTTTCTATGAAAAAGCTCCGCTCTCATCTGTCCCTCCTTTCGAGGAAAGAGGGGCTGTCATCTGCTTCCCGTAATTCGGAACCCACTGCTACCAAGGTGCGGAGGAGAATGAAATTGTGGGGTTTGTAGTTGGATCCCTCTCATTCTGAGGAATGCGCTCTCCGCTTCCCAGAGCTCTGTGATAGGTCGCTCTCCTTGTTGGTTGAGCTAGCATTGCTCCCCTCAACTGAGAGGGTCACCTTGAGCATGCCACTCCCTTCTGAGCATCTGAGTTCCCTCTCATGCTGAGAGTTGAGTTCTCTGTTCTTCAGAGCTGTCATTCAGCAGCCCTTTCGAGCGTTTGAGTTGAGCTCCGCTCTCTAGAGCTTCGTGAGTCAGCGACTTCAGGTAGCTAGGCCTTCTCTCTGCATCCCTGTTAAGTTGCTCGCTTTACGGCTCCCAAGAATGTTGTCAAATCCATGTTATGGTAAGTGCGCACGCTAAGGCTCTGTGCATTTTCTGAAATCCACGCGGTGGTAAGTTCGCACATCAAGTGTTCTGCGTTCTTTCTAAAAATCCTGTATGGTAAGGGTTACGTGCTGCAGCTTCATGCCCTTTCTTTGAGTTGGTCAGGCCCCAGTTTGTGCCTTGGGCCCCACTCTACCTTTTTGTCCCAATATTTTGGGTTTGAACAGTGTGTCGCTACCAAATGTCTGTTGAGACAGTTCCCTCAGCGAGCTCGTGCAGAGCAAGCGGTAGCCCCTGGGTGACCGGCCAGGACCTAGTTACTACCACTAGGTATTCCGATCCGGTCCTTATCCAGCCCAGATCACAGCAGTCAACAGATCCAGTCCGTATCCAGATCATATGGTGGATCATCACCTAGAGACAACCTCTACAGCTCTGAACGTCAGCAGAGACCAGGGCACCTAGATGAGCCCCAGAGACAGATCTCGACACCTAGACAGCCATCAGGAAAAATCACTGGAACCAGTGGAGCCCTTACAATCTGACTTTGCTGCAGTTGGAACAAGCTACTGGTTCGTCTGGCCAGAGGGGAACTGACCCCTCGACTGAGCTTGGTTTCTCCCAAGGTTTTTTTTCTCCGTTCTGTCACCGATGGAGTTTTGGTTTCTTGCCGTTGTCGCCTCTGGCATGCTTAGTTGGGGAATCTTCATTTCCAGCGATATCACCGACTTGATTGCACAGATATTATTTAAACTGAACTGAGCTGGACGATGACATCACTGAATTCAATAATAAAATGCATTTAAACTGAAAAGTGGCCATTTAATCTTCTTTTAGTCATTTTACATTAAGAGTTTTAGGGTATGCAGCTCGGGTCTTTGGCCGAAGGGGATAATGTCACTCACAGCCATCAAACCGTACAAGGGGTAACTCCCTTAGCCTGGTAGTGTTGGCTTAGTGTTCGCCATTTGCGTTTGGCTTGCACTCCCCTCAGCATGGTGGCGTGGGTATATCGTTCCCCATAGCGACCCCTAGGGGACGCAGTTCGAAGTTCCCGTACGAAGGGGAACGTCTCAGTTTACATATGTAACCATGGTTCCCCGAATGTGGAACGAGACACTGCGTCCCCTAGGCTGTGTGCCATGCTTCGGATGCAAGCTTCAGACGAAGAAGGATGGATGATGTATTCTCCCGGCACCCTTTATACTGTGGTCACGCTGGTAGTGACGTCATAGGCTTGTGTTTTTGTATGTATGCTTCAGACACGGGTCACGCTGGCGGCATTCCCCATAGCGATCCCTAGGGGACGCAGAGTCTCGTTCCCCCTCGGGGAACCATGGTTACATACGTAACCAGAGACATTCTTGAGCAGGTCTTGATCTTGTATCACAATTACATTTCAGATTTTAAAATATAAAGAAATATGCAGCTAATCTTATTCAGTTTTCTCACATTTTTAAAACCTTTTTTAGAAAAAAAAATTGTCAATGAACAAATGTTGGGACATAAAGAAAATATAGGTCCTGGAAAATATAGGTTTATCCATGATATTAAATCTGTATAACTGAGCCCAAACTAGCCAACTAAAACATGATTTATTTATATTTTCTATTTACAGCACTTTTTTTTGTCGGAGTTTTCCCACTGTTCTTAACTTTGACCCGATATAATTGGAACAAAACGTGTGTGGAAAAACTAAAATGTGAGTATGTGATCATTACTATCATTGATAAATCAATGAAACTGTCACGAATGACTCTGTCTTTGATGATGTTAAATTACTTACCGCTGAGTAAGAAAATAAAAAAATGTCATCTTCAGGAGAAGCTAAACCTTCCAATTTTGTTCAGCAGCTTTCTTTCTTTCTTTTTCTTTGCAAAGTTTTAAAAACAAAAACAAAGATTTTATTTTTCTGCTATTTGAAATTGAATACATAAACATTCTTACACTTTCAGCATCTCTAGGTTTACGCTTGGTCAGGAGAGCAGCGTGGTTAATTTTCATGATAGCAGTAAATGCCATAATGGTCTATTCTTACCTCATAGCACTGAAAAACGAAAAAGGTACAATAATGGCTACAATTACATAACAATATCCATTTAAAATGAAAACTGTGAAGTGTTCATTTATTCCTCAAATTTGTTCTGATTGCAGATTGTGTTGGATGGGTCTGCGTAGCTGCTTTTCTTCAAGGTCTCTGGGGAATTGTTGTCCTGAAGCACTCGTTTGATGAGCTGGGTACAGTACTGGTTTATATTTAATATTTTTCTGTGTGATGTTTTTCCATCTCTAAGATAGACATGAAGAGTCTGGGTCATTTAAGCTTTTGTTAAATGCTGGTTTGACCCTGGTCAGTCAGCTCCCTGCAAATAATTTCCTCACACAAATCTTGCTTCAGATTCAAATTAATTGAAATTAAGTAAGAACATTTAAATGTAAATGGAATGCATTTATATGTAGATGAGTTAGTTTGAGCATTACATCAATTTCTCAGCAATGGATGCTCTGCAGTGAATGGATGCCGTCAGAATGAGAGTTAAACAGCTGATATCCATAATCCATTATAATGCTTCCTCCTGTATTTTAGCAAGAAAGCAACTGTTTAAAGTAAAAAATATATTAATAATGGATTTGTTTACTAGAAACCTGCAGCTTTTCTCTTCACAAGACATTAACTGATGGACTGGATTATTGTCAGACCTGTGTCCCCATGTCTTGTGTCTCCCTTCCTCTTGTGCCCATATATGGTCATT